>JACCGJ010016509.1:0-14025 GCA_013407085.1 Atriophallophorus winterbourni | reverse complement strand
AAAGCCTGATCCAGGCAACGTGCCGCTCAGTCAGAGACTGGACGTGGGCGGCGATACTGTCAGGTTGTCCAGGCCTAGACAGATATGTGGGGGGAAATAGAAATGGTAGTAACACTCCAGCGTGTTTCAGCATGCAGCTCACTTCCGGTGACCAATAAATTTAGCACCATGCTAGCCACACAGCACATACGTTCTGTACGATTGCACATCCGTGCACTAGTGGTTGAGTTTTAATTCGTGCAGTTTGTTTTCAGCGTGTAGAAACAGTGCGATTAGGTTCTTCTTGTTGCGTATGCTCGTGATTAGGATTTTTTATTGTCATGTCAGCTAAGGTTCATACATCATTCTTTTTAGCCTCCATTCAGTCTACCACCATGGTGTATAATCGTTAAAAATAAATCCCAATTGAGCGTAGGTAGGCAGAAATGATGTTTGAAGTCGGCTGGAGTCAGGAGGCGTTACTAAGGCAGGTCTGTTTTAGTGTAAAGGTTTGTCACGATTATGTTGTGCTGCATGTTAGTCTACACAATGTGATTGACAGTCACGGTCGAGTCCGATCAAAGGTGAACAACACTGCGGAATACTGCTGTAAATAATCAATATTAACGAATTTCTCAAGGGTAGAGCTTGAGCGGTATGCCTTTAATGGATTGTAGCAATAATTGTAGATTGGGATGTGACACCAGTCGTGTAAGCGCAGTTAATTTCTATGAGCTCACAAGGATTTCACCTTTAATTTGTCAACTGGGTAACAGAAGCGAATCGGTAGCTCAGTGAAACCGGTTCCAATTTATTGATAACAACTTTTCCTTGGTTAGAAGTTGGTCATTGGAACGCTCTCTTATTATCCAAACGTCTGTGATTACTCACATTTAGCCTACAAAAAATACAGCTGGACCTAATTGATGCTTGTTATGATGGATGCGGATGATGTAGCGGAGACAGTCGTTGTGTTCTATCCATCGATGTGTTGTTCTTAGCCCGGCAGTCAAGAAAACACAACAAGGACGGAGTGGAACGTTGAAGAAGGTTCAAAAGTATTTGGCCGCGGACATGGTTTGTAATTACATGGCAACAACATAGTCAACGTGTAGAGGTACATAATAACCATTGGAAAGTGCATGGTGAAATCGGTGTTGGCCAAGTCTGACAATTTGAATGTAGCGGAAATAGGGGTTTGTTGCGGGGGTATAGGTGACTTACCCAACACCTTCCCTCGCTAAAGTTTCGTACGTTCCTTTATTCCGTTGTAATTGCAATCTTTTAGTTGGTCTCAGTAATCGTTGTAATCTTTTGGGATTCGATATTTCTGGGGTTGGCGTTGATTTTGAGGATAACGATGGTAGCCCATTTAACATAGAACTGCAAGAACAGTTTAGTAAGATCTTTGAAAGGATTTAAGGAATTGACACTTGAATATGGAGATTGCTTCCATTACCACGCGTCAAGAGAAATTAGGACGTCTTTAAAGATGCCGTGTCTCGAATTTCCGGTTACCTGTTTTTCTCCTTCGTTCCCACAATAGCATGCGATGTCGAATGACGCGTAACAATCCCTAACTTTATTACTATTAATTGTTCTATAATATTCCTCTTTTAATTTGTTTTTCACTTTTAATTCATGTTGAATATCTTCAATGAAAATTTATCTTTTCGTACCAGAGGTGAAAAATTGATAGACAAAAATCAGCTAGAAACCGTCGTATACGAGAAGATTTTCAATGATCACGGCGGCAAAACCTCTGTTAGCAAAGAGCAATTTTCCGCAATTGTAAGTTACCTATTTCACGATAATTTCAAATCACTTTCTGCCCACGGTTATAAACCGATGAACTCCGTAAACAATTAATCTTCCATTCGTTTGAACTCGATATATGCAATTATGCACTACTGTTGTGCTGCCTACGTAACACCATCCTAAATTTATTTGCCACCGGCAATGAGCTGCATGTGGAAACGCGCTGGAGTCCCACTGCTGTTATCTCCTTTTAATTTCTGCCTACGCCTGGACAACCTTACAACATCTTAGCCCATGCACAAACTCTGAATCTGTATCACTTTGCCTTTATCCAAGCTTGTGATTTCATACATACGTTATAATGGAATTACGAATTTTTATAATTGGTTATACAATGTTGTGTTCCTTTTCTTTGTAGCGCCTTTTTACTGTATCCAAATTTGAATGTATGACCAGCTCTCTCGTAAGGCAAACTCATTAGTATCTACAAATTCCGTGGTGCTGCCTAACGTGACCGTACGACGCGGTTCTGTTACAAAATTGGTTGAAAAATAATTTTCCAGTAAGATGAACATTTCGGTACTAGTGCTTCTGGTCAACAGGCCCACTGAGTAAAACGTAAGAATTCGTTTTAGTAGTTCAGGCGGATTACCGATACGTGTCACGAAAACTGAAGTATATTTGAAGGTCTGAGTTGGGTGCTCAGAACATACGATTCCCTCGGTAACGAAAAAATGTTTGTTGCCACACTTGAGTGCTGTTATTCAACAGGGATACTAGCATCATTACTAATGTTATGTTGTAAAGGGTAATGAATTCAACGTTCATTGAATTACACGAAATGAATATTTAAATAAAAACCGTTTGCACACTACGTCACGCTCACATCTACTTCGGATTTATCGACCGACATCCGGTTCATTGTGCAAACATCTCTGGTTATCGGTTACTGTGTGACAGACGGCCAATATGTGGCTTCTTATCACAACATTTCAGGTCATTGATCAAACATTAACCACGTCGAGGTAACGTTTCAAAGCCATTTGACGATTGTGTCCCGATTCGTCCCTGGGGTCAGCCTGCCCATCGCTAATCGCCTCCACCCACGAATCCACACAACACAAGAGAAAGTTGATTGATTGGCCAAGCGCGTTTATTACGCACCAGACTAATGACAAAACACAAACCTATCTGGAGAGTCTGGAGAACAGTTCATAAACGCTTAATTGCGATCGGTCAAACGGTGGACGGTAGCCCAAATCGTTAAGGCGTGGGACTACAATGGTGATGGTCGGGGGTTCGAATCCCGCCCCCGAAGCGGTGGATATGCACTGCTGATGAGCTCAAATGAGAGCGAAACTCGAGTCCAGTGCTTCCATTATGGACCGTCGTGATCAACTTTGTGACTAGTTCGATGGGCTTGGCACGGATGAGTAGTCACAAATATAAACAACTTATTCTCCAAATACCGCTTAAACAAACCTATCTTATATAGATATAATCGAGTAACAACAACACCGATCCTCAAGCATGTCTGCCCCGGTTGCCACTTCGATCTGATTGGTCAGTCGATTTCGAGCCAACCGGTACACTTCACGCCTTGTTTGGCCGACCGCGGCGAATTTCATATCGTCCGATTTCGAGCTGCTGACGTTGTCCATCTTATCATACTTCCGAAACAAGCAATCACAACGGTGACCCTCAACCTAGCTGTCCCGGTTGTCACTTCGATCTGATTGGTCAGTCGATTTCGTGTCGACCGGCACGCTTCAACTCTCACGCACGGTTCGTTTGACCGACCTGGATGAGTTGCATATCGTTCGATAGCGGCTGACGTTGTCTACCGCTAATGTTTCCGAGAATATTGTCACTCGAACCGTTCAAATGCAATCAACCCGAATGATTACGTGTTCGCGATTGTCGTCGTCCATCTGTTCGGTGCTTCTTGCTCGTGTGTTGCGTTGCAGGGTATAGTTTTGCATATCATTCGAACGCTTGTGGATTAGCACTCATCCCTAATGCATTTTGCACCTCTCAAACTCCGGTTTGTTGCTTGTGAATCATCGGTCACAAGTTATTTTAGAGCCTTTGACGGCATACCGAAAATACTCCGCTGCGAATATTTTTATTCTAAAATTGATAGTTGGAGGATTACGTTATTGCTCGTCTAGCGGAAATTTATTTTCTGAAGTGTATTAGCAGTGTTTCATTGATGGATACTTTTTATTGCACCTACCCCCACAGCAACGCTACTGTTGACGTAAACCATGTATCGTGTCAGAAGTAACATTTCTTTGCGATATTAATCTCAACCGTATCCTCCTTAAAAACGAATTAAGGCCTCGCGGGTATAACGTTGGGGCCGAATACTACAAATCAATTGCGACGAATGTAACGGCTTCCGCATCGCGTGGAAATTTAGAGCTGATTTCTGGTTGCTCACTGCTGTAGTATACGAAGGTTGTGTCTTTATAACAGGCTCACCGATTTGTCGTACACTGACTACTACAATAACGTCCCACGAATGTAGGAGACAATAAAGATTGCATCGCGGCAGACAAAATGTGTACAACGGTACAGATGAGCACAATCATGTAACACGCCTGAACGGGAAATAGCCAAGGTTCAGCAAAACACAGTTGTTACACTGTTACTAAGTACACCAAAATTGCCTTGAACCATTTTTTTGCTTTTTGACTACTCGGAACGTAAATTTATCCAAGGCTGTCCAATCATTTTGCTCTTGCATTCCCGCTTCCCAAATCAACATGTAAATAACATCTCCGTTTCAAAGATTCGTGCAGTAATTTGACGTCCGTCTTAACATGCGGTTCAAAGATTTCAAACCCACTGCAATTGATTGGATTATCGTTTTGGACCAATCGTGTATTCACGCTGCGAAGTGTTTGTGTGCGATCGGGTAGAGTAGGATTTCGGTTGCGTTTCAATTGTGTCGCGGAAGATTCGTTCAGACGAACGATGATAGTCAGGACAGGGAAAATGACTAAGTCGCAGTCACCCAACCTCATGTTTTCACCTAACCTCTAAGCAGCCTATTGCAAGCCGAAGGATTACCACGTCCCACTACATTTTGGTGTTGCTCGTGCCAATTCAAAACTAAGTTGCGCTTGCGTGCCACTGTTGGGTAAGAATGGTACGAGCAACCTGTTCAATCACATGACCCCGCACTCAAGTAGGCTGGGTTTGAACCCATGACCCTAAACAAAAACTCATTTGCATGCATTTCCGGTCGTGCTGTGTGTGTGTGTGTGTGTGTGATAAAATACATGCAAATGAGCTTTTTGTTCATGGGTTCAATCACAGTCTACATGCGTTTGGGCTCATGTGATTGAACAGGTTAGTCGTACCATTCTTACCCAACAGTAGCACGCAAGCGCAACTTGTTTACTATTCTTCCACTGTTTAAATCGCATGCGGATCTTATCCTACTATCCCTACCTGATGAGTTCAAACAGCACGAAACCAGTCGTAGAGGGTGTGTGTGTGTGATGGAAATGCATGCAAATGAGCTTTTTGTTCAAAACTAAGTCATTTATCGAATTCGAAGTTGACTTTTTACGTACATTTCTACTGGCACATTTTTCCGAAGGGGAAGTCATCCGAAACTCCGTTTTCAAATCAAAATCCATGAAACCTTAACGCTTTCACATTAGAGTGAATCTTGTTGTGAATAAATTTCTACGTGCACTTAATATTTCCGCTTTATTATCGTTATTTTTGCCCACAGCTGTCGCAGAACTCTGCCAAGTTGGATGGCACCTCGAGTATCAGGCGGACGCCAAAAGTAAGTTCCAAACCATAATATAGCTTGTGATTGGATTTTTTCACTCACCGTTGTTTGCCCTTTAAGCATTCGGATACCTTTTACCCTGTGTAATGCAATCTCGATGATCAGGAAGATGAATATCTGGTTGTAGGTACCCTCAATGAATTTTGATTCCATATTTACTCGCCCGTCCTGAGATTTTACACCATGATATGTATGTGTTACTCAGGTTCGGTGACTAAATTAAACGGTTGCTAGCCGTCGAAATTTACTTGTACTCAATCTCACGTTCTTTGTGCTGCTTTTTATTTGAAAAGCACAAATTTCATGTTAGTCTTCAGATTTAAATAATAAGAATTTGGCTTTATTCATATAAACGAATTTTCAGCAGTTACAAAAATTTCACCAAATAATTTAAAACAAATTGACCGACAGGTCCTGATATCAATTTGTCGACTGAACGATGTTTCTTTTCCGTCTTGATTGATAATTTTGACATGTGATTCATTTTATTAACAAACGGTGTAGCCAAAAGTTTTGAGACAAAAGTGTCACATCAATTCCCGGTATCTCGTAATTCGTTCAAAGTTGCGCGTCGAAAATTGGCCTCAGTTGATACGAAAAAATGATGCATTTTGCCCACCGCAGCGGATAAATTAATTTTATGCACGACCGATTTGAAGGCCCCGCAATTAACGAATACGAGGAACATAGCTAAGTTGGATGATGTTACCTCGTATGAATCATTTACTTTCGTATTAATACAATTCTTGCCACACTGATCTAGGTGCTCCTGAGCTACGTTGATTAATGTTAGCTCGTGTATGTACACAATTCGAAGGTGACATAATTTTGAACATATTGTCGCTTCAATCACTCTTATGCAATCTTTGTGAAAAGCGAATTATTGCGGGTTTGCACTGATCGTCGTCGGACTTTTCGGTGCTGCTTGTTCTTGTGTTGCTTCAGAGGGTAGAGCTCAATCGAAGGCTCGTGATTAGCGCTCATCACACATTCACATTATACCTGTCTGAGTCTGGCCATTCTAACCGAATCTGAGCCCATGTGCGGCACTTTGCCTGACTTGTGATTTCATCCATCCATACCAATCTCTTGTGTCCATGCGATGTTGTTGTTGTATCCCATTTGTACCACTCTGATTTTGGTGCTTTGATAAGTTGTATCCCTGAGTATCATCACTATACACTATTCTTCATTTGATCATTAGTATGTTTAGAGACAAAAATACGGGTGCGTCAGTTATTAGGTGATGCACATCACCGTTCGCTGTTTGCGTTAAGTGAATGTTTTGTGAACATACACGCGTTGCATTGACGATTTACTCCTGTTGTGTGTAAACGAATGCTAATCGCTCACAACAGATACGACACGCAATCTTGGCTAGGAGAGAACAGTTGCTTGAAGTTATTCAAATTAGGCTTTTGATTTTGACCAACTTCAGTGCTCACATAGGCTTCAAAATATACTGTTCATTCTGGCATGCAAGAGATAGGGAAACTTGAGTGTGACACGTGTTGAAAAGTCTGATTGGCCGCAAGTAAGCTAAGCTCATTTTAATGTGTGAAGTTTTTAATGAAAACAATCGAGCAGCCAGTCCTCATTGTATAACCTGGTTACCGGCAGCAATCAGTTTATAGAACCCCATTGATTGTTGTTCTAAGCTGTGACCGGTCATTTTACATATAGATGAGGTATGCAGTCACAAGCTTGATCCAGGCAATGTGCCGCACAACCATAAACGATACGTGGCACGGATGTGCAATCTTGCAGCATTTCTGTGCTGTACGTCTAACATCGTGCTAAATTGATCGGCCAACGGTAGTTAGCTTCATGCTGAAATCGGCTGGAGTCTCACTACCATTTCCTGTTCTTTTTTCTTCCTCATATCTGTCTAGGCCTGGGCAACCTGACAGTATCTTAGCCCACGTGCAGTCTCTGACTGTGCGGCACTTTGCCTGGATCAGGCTTGTGTTTTCATGCCATAAAAACATACATACAAACCAATGTGTTGTATCTGTTAGCAAGCAAATCAAAATTGGATGTTGTACGTCCCATTAAGTCAGATGTTTTCCAACGAAAGCCCGTTTACGCTCTACTGTTACTGCCTCAATGAAGGCCTAATGATTCAGGATTGTATAGTACTGGCTGGGTCACTTGTATAGAATGGAAAATGGTCGTATTCTAAAAGTCCTCTCCTTGGAGATTTTGAATCATCGGACAGACGTTTGTGAAAGAGCTATGAAAGCTCTTGACATTAACTCTATGAGTTGGGAAGAACTTGCTCTTGAACCGAACGAGCATCTCAATGAGTAGTCTCATTTATGTGCCTGGTTTGCCAGCGAAACTCAAATTATACAAATTATACTCAAATTATATACCATATCTGTACGGGACCGAACTGTCTCACGTGCTTTGGACAATATTACAAAAATGAGGTATCTTCATGGTTCCGCCTTGACTTCCTGTCGCGAGAGGTTGTGGAATCTGAACTAAGAATCAGTAACCTCCTCTGACCTCATTGGTTGCTCGACGGTAAAACTTTTTTAACGCTAGTCATCGTGTTTCTGTTATCTCAAATTTGTCATCCGTGTACCTTATTCAATGTCTCATGTACGCTTCAATTTTCAGCGACCTGTTGAAAACAACAGTTATTTCAGTAATTCCCAACTGGTAAGTACCTTCCTTGCCAATTTACGTTGCTGTCCTTTGTTGTTGAGATGGTTGGAATTTCCCCACTCAAGTTCATTTCTTTTCTAACGTTCGTTCTGTTCCCCTGATGTACAACTGTGCAGATAACACCCTGCAGATTGGTTTGGCCAGCGGTACTGAGCTGCACGCTAAAACGCTCTTCAGTATAGCTGCCATTTTCCTTTCCTCATATCCGTCTATGGTTTGGCAACGCAAGAGTATCTTAGCCTGGATAAGGCTTGTGATTTCATATGTGTTACTCATGTATTTGAGATTTGTGATACTTTAGCCATGAGGTTTGTCCACCTATCTGTTTGAGAAGCTGTGCCCTGCACTGGCATAGACTAACCAAATTTCAGTCGAATACGTATTTGCCTGCTAGTATTTCTCAAACCAGTGTAACATAAATTGCCTTTCATTATTATGCACCAAAGTGACACTGCTTCCTAATGTAACTAATCGCATTTATAGGTTCAAACATTCGCTAAACAACAGGGTATCCTTCGCACTATCGTTTTTGCTCCATCAATGTCAAGGTCATTCGTATTTGTCTATCTCATAAATTATTTCTGGCATTTACTGAAATCATCTTTCGTTGACCATTTCCAACTCTAGTCTCTAGACGATGATTCACAATCTCCGGTTGCGAAGAAGCGAGCGAAATTTCGAAGCATTGCGAACACTCCCGTACCGTGCGTCAAGTAGATATTGGGCTTTCGAAGATTCTTATGTTTCCACTGAAATTTCTTCTATATTTGTCACAATCTTGTTTTGTTGTCACAAGTTTGTTCTTGTTTTGTTGGAATTCTACACCGATAGTTGTGATACATTACGTTGTAGCGCACTGTGTTTCCTTTACTTTTGTTGAAATAAAGTTTTTTATCACGATGTTTTATTTGTTTTAAATTCATCATTCACGGAAATGCCAATTTTGAAGTGCTGCTTGTAGTGTTATGGGGACCTGTGTCATTTCGACATGTGTTTTAAGCAGGTGTCTGGTGTGAAATATTATTCGAACAGCAGTAACATGTTGCAGGGGGTGGGGGAAGGGTTTCGTCAAGTCAATCGAAGCCGAATCGCTTTCTCTGTTCTGACGTCGAGTGTGTTGTTTGCACAGGATCCGAGACACTCGATTCCAGAATAAACTCGTCAATGAACCTAATCTTACTGTCTCCACCTGAAGACGGCGTACAGCCAGAAACCGGTAGTGGAGTGTAATTTCGGGGGATGTGAGCAACACATCACTTTGGTCACCCCGCGTTTCGATTGCGTCCCGATTCTCATCCATGAGGTCAACGTTTTCGACGTCAATCGCGTTCACCCACGAGCCCCTTGACACCAGAGAAATCCAATCGATCAAACTCGTTTATTGCACACATGACAACAAGTATGCATATCTTATGTTAGCAAATCACGTAAAAACAAAATGGCTTGAAACGTCTGCCCGTTGGACAATCGATTTCGTACCAACCCGTTCAAGTCAAGCGCCGATTTTTTTGATCGACCTTGAGGAATTTCATTTCGTTCAATAGCAGCTATTACTGTTCATCTCCTCATGCGAGATTATTGTTGCTGGAACCGTTGTCGTCCTGGGTTGTTTCCGCGCTAACTGCTCATGCTTTGTACCGGATGGTGGTGTTCTGCTCGTCATACGAATGGTTTTCATTAGCCCTCACAGTTAATATAGTTCGCACCTCCACAATATGACTAAGCGCTATTTACTCCGGTTGGAGCATGACACTGGTTATACACCACGCCAACGTGTTTAGCTTGTCGTCTGTGGGTCCCATTTTGATAAGCTTCGCTTCTCGTTCTAGGCATCTTCAAGTGTGTTTTAATCATTTTATTTTCACCTTTTGTTTCCAATTCAGTGTTCGCATAGTGACGTCGACTTATCGAAACTCATTACATTTCTTGATTTCATGCCGGATAGAATTTAAGTCGGTTTTCAGTAGTTCAAAGTTCGGGATCTTTTAGACCATATGATGCTGTGAATATGGTGCAAGCGCTTGTTGATTAAGGTCTATAGTCTATTGGTGTTGTGGTAGATTCAGCGTATATTTATGCTGAGGTCAAATTCACTAAACCATCCATCGGTGGTATTCTGTTAAACGTGCTTTTTGACAGTGGACGTGTACTTTTTACAACCGATTTCCAAGTGTTTGTTTCCCTTTGTTCATCAGACGGTCAAATGGAATTGTGAGACATACTCGCAATGTCATCTGCGAGATGGATCGATTAGTCGCCAGTGCTACCGCGTTAGAAACAAGTTGAACTTAAAATCATGCGTTGGATCTCTTTTCACTAACCTTATTGTCAATATAGCTACACTCAAATCTCGGTACTATGCCACCTCGTTACTATGCCACTTTTGCTCGGTCCCGACAAAATTCAATGCAAAATAAATTTACTATGCCACTCCCTACTCTCGTTACTATGCCACTATTCTGTGACTATTTAAAAGTGCATTTTTGCGCATTTTACGCATATAGTCAGCCGGTTTCGAGGTCAAACACGCGATCTTTCTCCCTGATGCCAGCTACAACAAGCCAATCACCTTACGCACAACGACAAGCCTCTTTCCTACTCTTGCCTTAAGTATCAATAGATAGTCCCACGAAAGCGCGCGTACAAACAGACACTCACAACAGTGACATCGTTATTTTTCAAACTATTCAGCCCATAATGTCAGCTCAAAAACGCAAGCGAACCGACTTTGCGCTGAAGGAGAAGTTCGAGATAATCGATGCTGCGAAGAAGGAGCCGAATCAGTCCAATTTGGCGAGGGAGATTAGCAAGAAATGGGGCGTCGAAGTTAAGAGAATCACCGTGAAGTGCATTCTCAGCAAGAAGGATGCAATTGAAGCTGCAATCAAAGCTGGAGTTCCATTGAAGCTGACGCAGCCTCACGACCTAAAGTTTGAGGAGGGAGTGCTGATGTGGCTGAAGCAAACAAGAGGACTGAATCTGCCTTTCAGCGGCGATCTGATCAAGGAGAAGGCGATAAAACTGGCTGAGCTGATGCACATCCCAGACTTCATGGCGAGTTAGTTAGACAGCTTCAAGAAGCGCAATGGCGTCACTTTCAAGACAGTGCAGGGCGAAGCTGGATCGGTGGATTCCCAATCCCTTATTGATCAGCAGCAGCAGGTTCTCCGGCCCTTACTCAGGCAGTTCTCTGCGGATGAAGTCTTCAACCTGGACGAGACTGATGCAAGTGTGTGATCGGCTAGACAACGAGATGAACGAGATCCGACGAAAGAAGATGCCTCAGCCAAAGATTTCTGAGAGCTTTGGACTGATCGATTGAGCAAATAAATGATGGACTTGAGAAATAAAAAATAAAGCCGTTTTTACAAAACCTCGTTACTATGCCACTCCCGCTACTATGCCACTCTTGCTCGGTCCCAACGGGTGGCATAGTACTGAGATTTGAGTGTATTTCGGGTTATACTGAAAGCGAAAGTCTTGACTTCTGTGCTGTTGTGCATTAAAGTATCATGCTAGCATTGTCTAGTTTGTTGACAACTATCCGACGTGCACAAGATATATACGTATTCTGACTAAGATTGCAACAGTAAAGGCTAACGCTATCCACTAAGCCTCATCTTATACCATGAGATCTATGCGGTTTAATGTATGTTTTTCTCAGTAGTTCCGGTAGGATCAATAGTCTCGTATCTACTTGAGCTAATTTCTATCAATGTGAAATTTTACGACTTATAAACTATCTGATAGAGTGGCCTGACCACCGTGAAGTTTTAGATTCAAATCCCTACGGCGAGATAGTAAAAGCACGTGTGGTGAGCATGGTAGGAGTGGAAAATTGATAAACTATAGTGAATACATACAGTATTACAGATTGCTTTCTGTTCAGACGTGAAACGGTCATTATTTACTTCAGAGATATGTATGTATGTCTAAGATATTAGGAATGCAGTTTTTTATTGTATAAGCCATTTACTTTGTGTCATCATTTGTGACCTGATTACAAGGAAAAAACCCTTACACCATTACATTTAAATGTCATTCTAACACAAGATTGAAATTTGTGATGTTTTGCATATTTAATCCTTTTTCTTGTAACGCAAATACTCGTTTATGGGTTTCGTTTGTGTTGTGTAGTTCTTATTACGCTTTGTTGCATTCGTTTAAGTAAAATACGTTTGATTTTGTTCCCTTCACACGAAATGCTGGTTATCTTGATAAGCCATTATCATCCACTAAGTAAATTCATTAAAACCCAATGTTCTATGTGCGTCGTTCAGTAAGGTTTTTAACCCTTAACTGCCTGAATTATTTTACAATCGCCCCCTCACTTCCGAAGTTTGTTGACAACTGGCGCGCCGCATTGCTCAGCCGTCTCAAACGGGTATCAAACGAGAGCAGAACGTGTGCCGAATCCGATACTCCCGGCATACGGAAGTGATCTGTCTAATTTTTCCTATCATAAATCTTTAAATTTTGTGTACCGAATTTGACCCATTCGACCGTTAAGGGTTAAACTGTTAACAGCCATTTGGTTTTGATTTTTGTAAATTGATCTAAAGGTAGGATATCCACTAAAGTAATGTGTTGCTCACATCCCCCGCACTTACACGCCACTACTGGTTCCTGGCTGTTTGCCATCATCAGTTGGAGGCAATAAGTTTAGGTTCAGTGAGCCTTGAGTAGAGTATCCACTGTTTTCTACGGACATGCCGTTACTGTGATCAAATCGATTATTCATTTAAAATAAAGTTTGTCACAGATTAGGCACTGCTAATACCCATTGATGAAGACATTGTTACCAGTGTGGTTTCAGCCAATGAGAATCCGAGGTGAACAACATCGATTTATAGATCACAGAGGGCTGTGGAACTACAGTTAAAGATTTGATATGTTGCTAACGGTTTTATAGGCGTAATTCTGACGGACCCAGAGATTTCTTCTCGAGGTGATTTAATCATACAACTGCTATAGTACTTTCTTGTTTGGTATTGAAAAATTCATTTGCAATACCGTAAATACCCGCGTAGATACCATGTATAAGACGCAGTAGATATTTGACCCTAAAAACGATGGAAAATCTGTGTACCACTGTATAGGACGCGTCCTAATTTTAGTCCTCAATTTCCATTAATTTTATAGAAACGGTGAACTTAAGTCAATCACGGTGAACTCCATACAATCGCTATGATCGTCGTGTGTGCTGACTGCTGACTCATTCATCCTGTCAGTCAGCAGATGTCTGTCTAGCCTATGTAGACTATGGTGGAAAGTGCACTTCTCATTCTTGGGCGTCATGTCGAATGTTTGGATGACATTTTTAAGGAAAAGTTTCTGCTCCAACGAGAGTCAAATACTACTGCATGATTGGTTGATATTACACTTTCATTATAATACACATCAGCAGCATAAATATTCTACCTATCATGATGATTGCATAACACAACACGAGTGGGCTGCTTTGTTGAATGAAGACAGTGACGACGAGGATAAATATTTTACCGGTAAGTTTGAAATTTTTATAATAAATTTTTGATATTATGATAAATGCATAATTTTTATAATAAAAGTATCCATGGATAAGACGCACCTGGGTTTTTAGGGCAACGTATGAAGAAAAAAGTGCGTCCTATACGCGGGTATTTACGGTATATGAAAAATATTTCGGAACACGAAATAATTTAATACTGCTACCCGGCGTCTAACGATTCAAAACAATTTTGAAGTAATTTTCATTTTGCGACAGGATATACCAGCTACTATTTAATGGATGCATACTGACTAATTTTTATGGCAAATAAGTT
>JACCGJ010016508.1:9424-29410 GCA_013407085.1 Atriophallophorus winterbourni | reverse complement strand
AAACGTATACAGATTTCTTGTGAGACAACACTTTTTATCAGTGAAGCTAAATAATAAAAATGATTGCATTTTAATTTTTTTGCAAAAACATGTAAATATGGTTCTGCTTGCATGTATGCGCTTGTTCACCCTAATCGATCAATATGAGTCGAAGAGTACCTGCGCCGTCAGTAAATTTGATGTACCAATAAACATAAAATGATCGTCAATGTAATGTCATGTAGCATTTGTGTTGTAATAAAAATATCCGGGTAATACTTACTCCCACAAATCACCTCCGTTACATTTGATACGTCATTCAGCATGGTTGGTATTTGATTTAACCAAAATCTGCATTGATTCAGCCGCAGTTCTGAAGATACACTCAATGGGTCGTCTAGCGCCATGTATTTGTATGGCATATCTCCGAGCCCGTCACTAGGTTTGAATTCCGGCCAGTTTAACTTGTCCGCGTTATTCTCGATACCGTTCGGATTGCTATTTGGAGAAAAAATGACATGAAATTCACTGCTATGTTTACTTCGAGTTTGGAACACAAATAGTTTAACAAGTTTAATGGAAATCGATATTTATGCACATGGTTAACCCTGTTGATGGTAAGCGTTTCGCTTCGTCACAACAGGTAACTGGACTAAGTAGAATTCCACCAACCATCTGCGATGGACCTTGCTGCTAAACATTAGATATTAAGCCTTAATTTGCCAAGTCACGTATGCAAGAGAGGATCATTTGGTTTAGCTGTCTAGTACAATGTGTTCACCTTAATCTCATATACGTGACGGAGTTCGAGGTTCAACATTTACTGCGTACGTAGGCCAGACTTCCAGAGAAGTTCATACTAGAATCGAAGAAAACAGAATGCTGCCCCAGATGCGCGGAATTAATAATTTCTTGTTTCTGATTCATCCTTGGCTGAGCGCAAATTAGATCCACGGTACTTTGTCGATGTAGGAGTGATTGGGCGCGGTATTAAACCGTATGACAAACGCCTACATGCGTAGTTAGTGAAAATTGCTACGACATTCAGGTTTGTGTTTAATAAGTTGGAAGGTCGGATGCATCCACATCCGTCTATGTCGTTATTTACACAGAGTACGGAAACACTCGATACAACCTTAATCACATTATCTGCGTTTCCGGTTAACTTGTCAATAGAGTCCTAATTTGCCCGGGATTTCAACATTTCATACGTAAAAAACGTTCACTCACGATTCCCACAACATGGTTGAAGGCTAATTGGTCAAAGCGTTAATCACGCACATAACAAGGAACGAAAACTCACCTGACACTTATAAGTTAATCACGTAATAACAATAATGTACTTAAGTGATGTGTTGCTCACATCTCCCGAAATTAATGTACTTAATAATGTACTCAGTATGTCACTTTGATGTAAGTTGTCAGACGATTTCGTGCCAACAAGTTCGCTTCAAGCATTTGCAACGTTGTGCTAGTTTAACCGACTTCGACGAATTGTATCTCGTTCAGCAAGGGCTGATGTTGCCGATGTTCCTCTATTAGATGGATGTCGTCACTTGACGCGTTCTTATTCACTTTCTATGGAAATTAAATTCTTGTAGGTCCTCGATTATTGTTTTAGGCCTCCCAGCTTTTGTATTTGCAGAATGTGGCGTTATGCATATCGTTCGAGAGCTCATGATTGTCGCTCTTGGCCCTTAATGATAAAAAACCCCGGAGATAGTCAAAGCTGCTTAGTAATATGGTCAAGACAAGGTTTTGGGTGTAGTAATTGATTGGGGACTTGAACAACCTATGATGAACGTATCTCTCATGCTACTATGACTGTTTTCGGTCAGTCGTTTTAGTCACACCCGTGGAATAGAGAATTAACTTTAGCGAAGAAGTTCTTTCTTGTGGAAATACAATGTTCTTAGCAGCCTGGCAGCTTCAATATAGTGAAGAACAGACGTTACAAGTTGTCACTGAATTGTAGCATCAAGCGGCGGGATACATACATTAGGTGAAAACAAGAAGATTAGTTTCAGGTAGCCTAGAACCAGTGGAAAAATATTAGAAATGTTATACTTGAATGATGTTGTTAATCAGACGAGCGACCCGTGGATGAACGATCTACACAGCGGATATAAGTCAACCGATAAAATCATTGAAGTTTATTCATAACAACCGTTTTCTGGCTGTTTGCCGTTATCGGGTAGCGACATTATGTTTAGTGAGCCTTCAAACATTGGAGAGTAATAAACAAAGTGTCAATTGCAAGTCACTGTCAATTTATTGATTTGATCAGTTAGATAGCTGAGTTATAGATGCGGATCGGTCATCCTAACGTTTATTGTGGCAATCTGATCAACAGTGGATTCAAATATAACTTTTACCCAGAAGTTAGTGACTGGAACTAAACGAAAGCATTTGCTACATTAACGACAAACTTCAACAATATAAGATGAATTATATCAACTTCACCGAAAGCCCATTGAGAAATATAGCCTCAAATGACAGCGCACAAATATTCACTCACCCGTATTTTGCGAAATCACCCCAAAACTGCATAATTCGATCAGCAAATTTGCGTTCATCTTCGGTAAATGTGTAGCTCTCCTTTTGAAATTGATTTGAATGTGGCATACCGAACACATATTCCAATTCATATCCATGCATGACCCCAGCCCATTCCGGGAATGTTAACGCTTGCGTTCGTTTCAAAAAATGGTAAAAGTACACTTTTGACTTGGAAATTCGTGCAAACATTTGAGCGTAATTGAGCGTTGGACATTTGAAATCTAAATCCCCGGTAAATGCATCAAGATCTTGCATTAATTGTTCGCCAGATCGCTTGATTTGACTCGGATTGGCGTATACTGTTTTGGTGTCAGTTTGTGTGGGAAGTCCATATAGCCAGGTTGGTAGGGAGCTTATTCCGTTGACTAACATTGAATCACTGAGGAATTGTGCTACAGAGATTAGATGAAAATCTGCTGCTGGTCCACCAGGAATCAAGGGTTCTCCCGAAGCAGCCAACTTCACGGTTTCTGGTAGTTCAACCGAACCATTTTCGTGCAAAAATGTGGCATCATGTAGTGACAGACCATACAACAAGAAGTACATTGCTTCGTTCCTGTTCACACCAATTAACATCTCAGTGGTCTGTTCTCCACTTGTTGCATACAAATCCTGAAATATTTCGTCTGGTTGCTTTGGAAAGAAGTAACCATCAACCACCGGTTTGAATGGAACATCAAAATAAAGACAACCACTCGCAGCCCAATCGAACAAATCAAACTTGTAAGAAAAGTTTGCGTGTTGAGCAAGCCGTTTTTGAAGCATATTCCTTCGTTGGCAAACAGCTGTAGTTACTTTGTCAAGTTTCGTTATCAAAGTAAGCGAATCCACCTCTTGAAGGCATCTGATTGCTGCCGCTCGGTCGATACTCGGGGCTGGACATCCACAAGCTAACGTGAACTACAAAACAAGATTTCGTTTCACAATAATTTCAGTTTTTGTGAAAATAAGGTCAGCATATACAAAGTATAAGTTATAGCTTGAATTAATAACAATGTTCCTTTGGTGTTGCTATATACAAATAGGTGTCTTCGTATCAGTGTGATTTTGCAAACGATAATGAAGGCGAATTTACTGTGCTTGCGTTGTGGTTGAGAATTATTTGCCTCCGTTGGAAATACAACTGTCACAGACACACAATCTACGGACCACATGGCTGTCAGAAAAACCGGATATAAACCTCAGCCATTCGGTCCCTAGCGGATTGATAAGGAAATAAATTAAAAATAATTTTTAACACTGATCACAGAGTGGTTGGCGCCCGAGCGCTCAAAAGGCTTATAAAAGAAAATGTACTATGGAGCTCACAACCGCTTTCTTGTTGCTTACCTTCATCAGGTGGAGATAGAAAAGCTTGGCTTCATTGTGACTTGACACCGTGGAACATAGTTATACTGGAAAACAACCTTTGAATAAGGTTCGTAAAACGAACCTCAATTTTCATACACACATTCCGCTCAAGCGCTCGAGAGGCTCAAGATGGCCAACATATTGTGAACGTCATATGTAAGGCACTTCCACTCCAAAACCGGTCTATGGCTGTTTGTGGTCATCAGGTGGAGACAATAAAAAGTAGGTTCAATGTGATTGTCTGTCTCCAACTGATCAGAGCAAATCGTTCTAATCCGTTAGAGAAGTGTAAGTGTGGGGTTAAACGAACACAATACATTTTTGTCAGCTAACTCTAAAATAAAAGCATTTCTTGGTCACAGATATTCAGATAAACAAAAGCTTCTCCAAATTTCCAATTATTCCACAAGTCATATTGAAGGGGACGAAGATGGTAATAGATGATGACCTCGTCTAGGTCGGTCGAACGAATCCAACGTGTTAGAAGGCACTGTTCCTGACCAATAAAATAGCCTGAATCGTTTATTGGTAAGAACCTCGAACACTACGCTTAATCAGTAAAACACATGCGTATTCATGAATTGATTTAACGTTGACCTATGGTTAAAATACTTATAGGTAAACTAATCGATTGGTAGAACTCTAGAAATTATAGATACATGTCTTATGAAAGCAATGCTCACTCTCGTATAATCGATCTTCGGAACTCGAGTGTAAATCAATCGTTAAGTCACAACCATTTGGCATTTTGCTTATGCTATATCGATGGACAGTAAATTGTGGTATTGACTTGGTTGAGAATAATCCAAATGAACAGCAACACAAAGCAGTGCAACATAGCAAGAATTGAACTAAGTAGCTAAAATATGACAGAATGCCGGATGTTGACCAGCTAGCAAATCGTTGACCTGAGATGTTTGAATAACGATCGGGCAGTTGACCGATAATCCGAAGCGGGTGTGTGCATGATGCAGTGTGTACAAACAGCTCATATAAGTTCGGTGGATCCGAGCAAACCTTTACACTGGTCATCCATCAGCACCTCAAGGACTTGACCAGGAATCACTCTGTGATTCTGTGTTTGAACATCGTTGTTCGATGTACGAACAAACGTATTCAAAATCTAAATTTGTTTACCACTCATCCACTGTTACAAGTCTTACTAGAACTTGACTTACTGTCTCCACCTGATGACGGCAAACAGCCAGAAACCGTTGGCGGTGTGTAATTGCGGATGATGTAAGCAACAAGTTACTCTGGTCATTCATCAGCACCTCAAGCGCTTAACCAGGAATTAATCTCTGATTCCGTGTTTGAACAGCGTGGCTCATTGTACGAAACCTAACAATCAGTGTCTGTAAATTCTACCCTTGTTTACCAGCTCTTATATAAATATTAATATGATTCAGACCAAAGTTGTGTCGAAAATTGGTGGACTACTACCTCTGTACAATATTAAACGTAATCTCATTTTTTAACTGATGGATGCAAGATGAAAGAAATAATTGTTCATAAAATACATGTAAATGAATACATGCATACAATTTTTATCAAGAAATTGGATGCTGTGAAATTATTTTCTGTGCAATTGTGTTTATATATCTCATTGAAAATCGTATTTCGATCGTATGGCTAGTGATCCGATTTCAGAACAGTGCCACTGCTTTGTCACTTCGCTTTAAATTATCCATACGAAATGAGACTTGAAATATTGAATTTGCATTCGGCTCAATACAGACGGAAACGAGGAGCACTAATATTCCTTTGGACAGTGCCTAATCAAACAAAACCTCCTTGCAGTCGTTTGTTTCATCTTTCTCATAACACACATCTGTGTGGTCACCAATCTAAACTTTACCAACAGCATAGCAGGTTGAACTGCCGCAAATATGCATTTTCCACACGCAATGTGCAATTGTGTGAATAGTTTACCTACTCACGTGGTACAATCTGGAACCATTGACGTTTTCAAGAAATCATTAGATGTCCGCATGGACAAGTATGTTTTTCTCGTTTAACAATCATCTCTAACAATCGATTGGAATATGTTTGGACCGATCGTGTATTCATAATGCAAAGGAATTTGTGTGCAATCGGTTAGATTGCACACAAATTCCTTTGCATCTCTAACAATATTTTGATATTTTTACCATCCGACCCGATGTACATTTTTGTGGGTCTTGTAAAGCATAGCTTTTTACCCGCATATTATCTATGAATAACGGCTTCGGAAGACCGCCTATTTATGCTTTGTGAGATTTTAACTGTGTATTTAGGTCTAAGAAAGTTGAACTGAGAAACCTCAGTTACACAGCGCTCGTACGATGAAGCCATTTGTTCAAAGTAGCAGGAGTACAAGACTATTTCGTGTCAATCGGTGTGAAGTTCACGATCTTTCAAGTTCACGCTCGTGTTTAACGATTGATTTTCTATCTCGCTGCTTATCTAATCCGAATAGTCGCCACAATTTCACGCAACGAACATGACGAGAACGCGTGACTTCATCGTTCTTCTAAATTTCGCTAATTGTGTTTGCAATTCGTGCAGTTTATAAACAAAGCTGTGAATGAGGTCTGAATCGATACGACCAACTTTGGATAGGAATCAGCATGATAATCTAACATACAGGGGGGAGGAATCAGTTTCCTAAGCCAAGTCAAACAAAGGAAATCCGATGCTAAGCATGTGATAAGCAGCTATGAGCCGAAGCAATTTCCCGCCAAAATGATTTTAGATTTCGGATTAGCTCAGTTGAATGGGATTGGGGACAAATCCGGAAAATTGGAGAAGAGTATTGCATAGAATCCGAGGAGGTAAAATTTCAAAATCTACAGGGAAAAGAAGTGTGTGTGGCTATAAAATACAGTGAAAAAATATACACAAAATAAACGACTTGATATCATTTTAGGCACAAATTAAATGGAATTATGTTGAGGTTGTTTTTCAAATAAATATGTGTTTCGCTAAAGATTTAGATGACATTCAATTGATTTTTTATACGAAAGCTTTCTTATTAGAGCAAATTTACCCGAATGTGGATTCTCCGCAAACTAATGAGTCGAATGGATTCCTTTTGTTAAAATATCTCAGGCTGACTTAAGCACTAATTTATACCTGAAACAATTCACGTAACTAACAAACAAGTTGTGCAATCATAGTTGTATGTTAATTTAGTCACTGTCAAATGCGTTTCTATCAACAATAAAATACGCACTGCTCATCGTGATATCCCTTTCGTTTTCTAACTTCATTCTTCGACGACCTTTCAGGAAAATTGTCGCAATTTATCTAGCAGATGATTCCAGATTGCTCCGGTTTTAAATCGTTAGAACGATCTGACAGGATACCCGGAGTTACGCAAAGAGAGATCCACAGATTGTAGATGTGCAATGTGTATCAGCGATGAATGATTCTCCCCAGATTTCGAATAATATGTAGAACACTATCTTGCGGCACCACACAAGAACAGGGAGGTCCTGAAAATCCGACGTCGACCGTTGCAAACACTTAATATTTCGACTTTCAGAAAGATTGCATTATAACACTTCGGACAACATCTTTAGAGGCATCAGAAGGTGGAAATTGCCCTGCGTGGTAAGGGCTTAAGTCTTTGCGGTTAGCATAAAATCCATTAACAATTTAGATCGAATTGACAACTGGGAGAGACACGTTTTAGGCGAGTGCTGTGGTTACTTGTCCTGCTTATATTAGATGTGCGGTTGTTTTGTTATTTGCCTTGCGTGTAATAAACGCATTTAACCAATCATCTTTCTCTTGTGTTGTGGGATTTGTTGGTGAACGCGGTTATCCATGAACAGGTTAACCGCGAGGATGAATCGGGAAGCAATGTTCAAGTGGTTGTAAATCGCGGGGTGTAACGTGATTATAGCTGAACAGATGACTCGAATGGTGTGATAAGTTGTCGGATGTTTGCCACTCGTTGACCTGAAATGAACTGACGCATTCAATTCCGTCTTCGCCCAAACCAGCCACAATCTGTTTGTGATTGTTTTAATTAGTAGTCCGTTATAATTGATCATTAATTAAATCTATTAAAATATGAGGACGATTGATTGTATTTCTCTCTTGCACTGTAGAGGTTTGTAGTTTGAGCACTGTGGCGGATGCATACACAGATGTATAATGGCACGGAGAATGATAATACCTCTAAAGCGTAGGAAATCAGCCAAAACACTAGTCAGCTGGGCCCGAACGGCTTAATAACTTTGGCTCAACTGACTCAGTAAACTGTACAACATCGTTTTTGAAATCAATGTTATTGTCAATTTTTATAAACTAGATGTGTTTCTAATATTTCACTGTTAATATACAAGTTCATGTATCGCAGCGTGTTAATTCTCAAATTATCTTGCTTATCTGAATATAAAATCGGAATACAGTCAATCGATTTAAAATATAGAGATTTTTTATGTTTGCAACGTTAATATTTATTTTTTTCAGCAAAACAGGGACAGGTGTAAGAAATCAATCAGAATGCTTGGAGATATTGATATTGTGACACACCTAACACAAATGAAAGCCCATCATCACAATCACCTGTTGACAACAATAGACATAAATCGATGAGCAAATCGTTATTCTTTCTCATTTTTCACTGGGCTATCTCACCCCATAAATGAAATAAAATCTCATTGGATAGAATTTTAGGCGTTCAAATATTACTCCTATTCATAAACACTTAGATTACTTTCGATAGATGAACTAGATCATAATAAGCAACTCGATTGTATTTGTTAACCTCCTTCGGTCGATGTCTACCATGGATGTACATCACCCTCGCGATTTTTTTCAAGTTCCACAGCTTTTTGAATGACTAAACATTCCGATTCGGGAGGAACAATGTCTCCCGCAGCGGTTACAACAATAGACAGAACTCGGACGATGGGCGTCAGATGCACGCCGGTCTCGTAATCTGTGTTCAGCAGTTAATAGCTGTATCTGCTCCTTCCCAGCTTGCAGACGACGATTTCACAATGCCTCCAATGTGCGCGGTCAAGAGCATGTTCTTCTCAACCGCAGGATTAGTGCCAAGAGCTTTTCCATCTCTTTTGCAAACGGCTTTGTACTGCAATTGCTGTCTGCCCAATATTCGACTTCATGAATGCAACTCACACATGGAGTAGATCTTCCGGAATATGACCATGTTCCATTCTGTAGATATGGCCAAGTTACTTCAGGCGGCGTTGTCATAGTAGGGTGAACATGCTCTGTAGACAAGCTTTTGAAAGCAGTTTAGCATTAGTCAATCTGTCCATCCACGATATTTGCAAGATACGACGGATGCCTCGTAGATGGTCCAGGTTTCACTGTGTATATTAAAGCATTTAGTACGTCCGAGATGTATATCATCATCGTTGTCTTTGCAGTCAACTTGCGGTTACTCAAAACAGGAGAGTTCCCTCGGGAAAAAATGACAGCTGCTCTACCAATCCACTTATCAATCTCCGTGTCTAGCGAGAGGTTTTCCGCAAGATATGTGAAATGATGTATTGGTTTAAGCTGACATTTTCCAAAAGTGATGATTGGAGACGATTCAATCCCTTGACCAAGGACTTTGGTCTTGCTCTTGCTGATTGTTAGCCCAAAGTCTTTGCATGTTGACGAAAAACAGTCAATTAGCGAGTGGAAGTTCTCTTGGGAGTGAACTATAATGTTTGCGTCGTCGGCAAACAGCATGTCACTGATTAGCACATTTCGTGCCTTGGTTTGTGCTCTCAACCGGTTCAGGTTGAAAAGCTTGCTATCACTTTAAGTGCGTAGGTAAATACCTTCTGTTTTCGTCCTGAAAGCGTGCTTCCGAATCAGAGCAAAGAAAATGCTGAACAGCATGGGAGCAATAACACACCCTTGTTTGACGCCTAAGCGAAATTTAAAGGCTTCTGAACTGAAACCGTTGAAAACCCTTCTAAGTGAGTTGGGGCAATGTCAAAAGATTTCTCATCTCGTTTCCAAACGTCTTTGTACTGTAAGTGTGGTCTTCCCAATGTTCGACTTTCTGATTTCAATTTACCGTAAGATAGATCTTTTTGAATACGACCATTTTCCGGCCCAGTCAGCGTAGGCGTTGCTGTCGTAGTAGGGTGGACATGCTCTGTAGATCAGCTTTTGTTGTATCTGTAATGTGATTCTGCTGGCCCAGCCGTGGGTTCGAGAGAACACAACCGTGACTGAACCGGTGTATTGATCGAATGAATTCACGATTCAAGATTCAAGACACAAAATCTGTACAGTGAACTATGATCACGTTATGCACTTACGATGGAAATTGATTGATGCATGACCGATAGTTCATTCACTGCTCATACTAAACCTCCCCTCTTTAAAAAATTTGAACACAGGGAACGATTAAACGATTGCTATGTTATCGTGGGTTCACAGAAAATAGCTGATCGGTTGCCTAATTATGATATTATAAACTGCGGGCTTCAGGTGTCTCATTTCAGGGTGATTCCTGAGGATGGTAGGACTTGGTGGGTTCGCAACCATGGGCCTTCTTATATTGGCGATGATCGCAGCTCACATTTGCGAAGCACGTTTGTCGTCAAGCGATAACTGAAACATTCTATGACAATCTTTTCTATTCTTGAGCTAGCGGAAGGCCAGTAAGTGTCATTATGTATACGATTGATTCTATGATGCTCCTGTCAAAATTGTATAAGAAACTTCTTATGTTGGACTTCAGGGTTTACAACAGGATTCTGCAACATATGTCAATTTTGACGTCAGTGAGAGGAAGGCTACTTGTTTGAACTTCTTCGCCTTCTTGTCAGTTATTGAAGTGAACCAGCGGCGCCTAGGCAAACACTGAATTTCTTCGCTTACTATGTGTGAGGTTATGTGAGGGTCACTTTCCGGCTTTAATAAAACTTTCGTTCGGGAGACTGCAACACAGGTTCTGTTACAGCGTTTTCTGTGAGAATTTCGGAATTAATAAATCGAACTGAATGTGTCTGAAATTCTTCCAAGTTATTCACTAAAATATCGACTAATTGTCCGCAACTTGTACTGTTGATAACTGCAAAGTTTCTCTATGAACTGCTGCTGAATGTTAAAATTTTTTCTATGAATTCCAGCGTTACTGTCATTCCGTGATATTTAAAATAATGTTATTGCACCCCGGCGTTAATTGTTATATCTGTAATGTGCTCCTGCTGGCCCAACCGTGGGTTAAAGAGAACCGCAACCGTAACTGAACTCGTCTATTAGCAGAACGAATGAATAACACAAAGTATGTACAGTGAACGATAATCACATAATGCATTTGCGATCGATATTTTTCGAGGCTCGATCGATAGCTTTTAGAAAGCACTTCAGCGTTAATTATTTTGTCCATTCACGACGTGTTCAAGCAACCCATTTAGACACTGGTAAACTGGTCATTCTAAACACGTTTAATAATGTGAACAATTATATCGATTATATCATTGTAGATTCGCACCACTGAACGGTGGCGTATCATGAATCTGTTTAACTAGTGTATCTCATGTCGATAAGCGGAAATCTTGTAAGAAATCTGTAGATTCAAGCCAACCGGTATAATTTGGTTGACGCCATCCAGGTGCTTTTGAGAATAAATTAAGGAAATCAATATAAAATTGCCTGAACAAAACATACATGGTTCAAATTGCAAAAAATGTAATGTGATGTTAACTTTTTCTGGACCTGTGCAAAACCGTTTCTTATTAATAACTACATATAAGTCGTGGGGTGTGTGTGACGGAAAAGCATGCAAATGAATATTTTGTTTATGGTTCTGGGTTTTACCCCATTAAACAATTGTTTCCACAAATGTGATTGAACAGGTTGGTCGTACCAGCCTTATCCAACAGTGGCATACAAGCGCTCCTTGTTTACATATAAGTCCGTTTGTAATTACAGAAGAGTACCAGATGCTGAGGGCTGCGGTACGAAACTCTAGCTGATTGTCAGGGGAACTAAACATTACTGTGAACCTTGGGCAGGATTTTTACTCTCAGATAGATTAGTAAATAATCACATGAACCCTCATAAAATATAAAATTATAATGTGATTGAGATTGGTGGCTTGAACCGAGTAAGTTAAAATATCACCTCTGTAGTTGGCTACTTGACAGACAACATCGTGGGATGAACTTTAGATTTCATATTGGCCTTAAACTACGGATTCATAACCAGTAATCGGTAATTTGCGTGGCATTCTGTTAGGTAATTTGTACAGGAAGATAAGTCACATCCGTAAAATATCTGCTGTACATAAATACTTCAAAACGCATTGCACACATTCTGAGCAACTTATCACCACTCAGGCATGCTTGCTGCCGCTTTATTCATCTACATTCAATCAAATTGATGATAGGAGGTGTCATGGTCGTTGATGGATGTACTCTTAAACAATTTTATCAAGGTTTGATGCTGGTTTGGCGAATATTACCAGAAAATTTTGGTTGAATAAACATAAACGTTTTTGTGAAATGCAGATGTAGTGGATGGATATGAGAACTGTTCGTCATTTTATTTTGCATGAAAGGTTATCCAGACTTCCTGATACTCATAAAATTATTATTTGACTACCAGTGTATAGTATCGCTCACAATTCCCGCACTAATACACCACAACCGGTGTCCGGCTGTTTGCGTAGACAGTGTGTGGAGACCATTTGATTAGTTTCAGTGAATTTCCCTAACAAGCACTTGAGAAATGATATGAATAAAACACCGAGCTTACTTCGGTGGCGCGTTTGTGTGCTTCCTCCAAATCCTGAAAACCCCATCTTGCATACACGCTGCCAGATTGAAGGATGACCCGTTTGATTAGCCCGCGGGAAACAGGAGACAGTCGCAACATTGAGACACTCACAGCCCCAGCTGACTCTCCAAACACGGTAATTGCAGTCGGATCGCCACCAAACGACGCAATGTTATCATACGCCCATTGAATCGCAAGTGCCTGATCTAGTAACCCTTGGTTACCAAGTGCAACTGGATCTTCCCGATCATTTCCATCCGTGCTCGACTCGGGATCTATGCGAATCAGCCCGAATGCACCCAATCGATACTGCATACTGAGCACTATCACATTCTGAGTAGCAGCAATATAGGAGCCATCGTAAATTGTCAGTGTTGAAGATCCAGTGACAAATCCGCCACCGTACACCCAAATCATGACTGGTAATGAAACACTCTGTTGGTTTTGTGACGTAACAGGCACCCACACGTTCAAGTAGAGGCAATCTTCGCTCATCTCTGTGTTGTTCAACCACATTCTTGCTCCCGGGTTGTTTAAATCAAATCCACCAATTATATATTGCCAACAAGTTGGTGGTAATGTCGTCGCATTTTGGATTCCCTTCCAGCCTGGATGAGGCACTGGTCGAGCAAATCTTCTTTTTCCAATTGGAGGCAATGCAAATGGGATGCCATAATACTTTTCGACATCGGTAGACTTGGTGTTGATCACAATGGTTTCCCGAATTCCCCGGACACTGCCACCGTGTTTCAACGATCTCTCAACAAATTGCTGGCAGGTAATCGAACTTTCGAATAGGAAGATTAAAGCAAGTTTGAGTACAATCATCACTGCTACTCATCACTCAAACACGCAGCAATTTATACTAATTTGATTGAAACGCTAAACCAATCACTGGAAATATTATACTGCATTGTGATTGGTTTGTGTGAGAGGTTAGTGCTTTTTGGTTTAACTAACCCTCGATCGCTCAAACTACGCGTAACCAATCGTCTCTTGGTCATGAAGACAAGAAATATGTGTGTTAGCTAAATGAATAGTTCACGATGTTAAAGTCAAACGGTATGACGTAATTCATTTCATGATTCTAAATTAATAATCTTTTAAGTATTCAACTTAAATCTAAAGAGTGAGTCGAGGGATCATTTGTGCTGCAAGTTAACGCGCAATGATTTAAGGACGTTCACTTCTAGCAATTTGGGATTAAAAACTAAATAATTAGCAACCAAGCCACATTCTTTTCAACCTGGTGAGAAAGCTAAAACTCAACCCTCGGGGATACATACATAGATTAATGCATACATTAAAACTGCGAGGAGGGTAAATTAAATATCAGTTATTTGAAATTTTCTCTTTGATATGACACTTTGGATGTTCACAAATAATGACACTGTGCTCACATATACGGGGTTTCCACCAGTGTAGTGCGAAAAATGCGTGGAACATGACAATAAAACTACTTACACCCGCACCACTGGTAGAGAACCTTCAGCTGACTTTGGATATATCATGGCACAATGCAAGTTCTTGGGCTGCATATGTGTACAATCATTTTACCTGGATGAAGCGTTTCTTTAATTGCCCGTTATCATTTTCTCACTTTTCAATTCTTTGTATACATGAATTACATTTTAATCGAACGCGATTTAATGTTCCCTGAATCGATGTAAGCAACAACAAAAATATTGTTGTCTACATTAACCTTGAAAATATTCCAATAAACAAAATTTTCTACATCCGGCCTTTAGCTTTTGAAACCGAAGCTTCAACAGATCAAGTATGATAGCCAGAACAACGAACGTGACTAAGTAGCAGTCAACTCACCACCTCTGTTTGACGTTACCGCCCGACCGGTTAGTTATGCACATTCACACATCTGTGATACAGTGTCGACCGACCTTGACCGTGTTCACTTGTATCAGATTGATGCGAAAACACACCGTTTTAGGCAAACCGATCACTGTTCCGTGGCTTGCCAACGTGACTTGACTATTGATTACTATAAAAATAGATGGAACTAGTTCTAACTCATGAATTGAACGTTTATTATTTAGAATTTCATAAACGAACCAAAGGTTTTGGTACCTGCTAAAGAAGACCACTGCGAGATGAAGATTTACCATATCTTACGTCAAACACGTTTTGGAAGTCGCGACAAGAACCAGGAGAACTTTCAGGATTGGGGTTGCGCACCAACCTACAATAACGTTTAGCACGCGATTATCAAAACCGAAGGATTCTATACTGAAAGAACATAAAACGAATGTTATTTACATGATACAACGCGGAATTGCATTACTCATGCAGACTGTAGGGAGACTGAGTATGAGCATGCTTGACCGTCAATTGGCCGTGAGAAGACATGGAATATAGTCTCTCGTATCAATACACGCAGTCCGTAAAGGACGTAAATTCAATTCGAATAAATATGTTTAAGATTCAAGAATTCATGGAGACATAAAGCTCATAGCTTTACAATCACCATATAATAGTAAATATTCGTTCATGAAAAAGAAATAACAAATAATCATGTCTTGTCACGTATAGTACAGTTGAATACTTACCATGAGTCAATACGCAGGTGTCGTTAAATCGTTATGCAACAAACAAGTGCCCAAATTTCGAATGAAACTTTCGACACTGCGTACAGAATAAATCATATCGGAGACAGCTGATACGGGAGTTGGGAATTTGTAGTGTCGTTGAGCGGCTGCGTGTATGTTTGAATATTTGATTAATTTTTAAAGGATGATGTGGAGTATTCAATATTTTGTATGCTAGTATCACATCACTCCGAAGGTTTCTTTGAAGGGTAGTAGGGAGTCTCAGGTTTTACAATCGTTCCTCGTACGTTCGTTTCCGGAAACCACTTGAGAGTTTGGTTGCACGATGGTATATTTTATCAAGCAATAATATATCCTTTTTAACCACGGAGTCCAAGCTTGTGATGCATGCTCCATGGTTGGAATTAAGTAGGCTTCCATGATGGTGGGCAACGTTCCAGGCGAGAAGGTTCTGAAAACCCGTCGCAGCTTACCAAGAAGCTTGGAAGCACGTTTGTAGAGGACCTTAAAATGTACGCTGTACTTTAGTCTGCCGCATACCCAGACTTCAAGATCACGTTCCGACTCGGTCCAGCTCAAAATCGTCTTCCCAAATTCATATTGGTGCTGAAATGGCCTATAAATATACAGCACCTTGCATTTTTAAAATTGAGTTGTAGCTTATTCATTTCCGGCTATTCGTATAGAGCATCTAAATCACTTTGCAGGTGTACACAGTCCACAGTCGATTTTATCCGTGTTCAAAGTTTAATATCATCATCACCTTGCATGAGAGCGTCTCTCGTAGTGCATTGTTGTACTCACTCACTCAGTCCTCTCCGTGCCGGGTGGCACATGAGGCGAAGACAACCCCACGCCAATGGTTCCGGTCTGCCGCTGCTTCCGTTGCCGTCTGCACCGTGAATCCTTGTGCGTGTAGTTCGCGTTCCAACGTTCTGCGCCAAGTTTCCTTGGGCCGTCCCCTTCTTCGTTTACCTTGCGGAAGACAGTGAATGGCTATCTTCGTATGCGAACTGGGATCCATCCTGCAGACATGACCGAACCATCTCCACCGTCGTCTTTTGATTGCGGTAGATACCACCTTCAGACCACTTTTTCTCAGGAGCTCTTCATTCGAAATGGTGTGTGGCCAAAAAATCCGTAGAATCCTTCTCAAGCATTTAGTTTGGAACACGTTCAATCTGCGCTCAATGGCAGCGGTCGTCTTCCAGCATTCCGATGCATACAGCAACACACTCAGAACGTTGCTTTTGAAGAGTCAGATCTTCGTAGTAATGCTGAGAGCAGAGGATTTCCCAATGGAATTCAGCATGCAGAATGCTTGGTTCGCCTTCCCGATTCTTCTCCTGACCTCATCTTCACAGTCACCATTTACAGTCAGTTTGCTCCCAAGGTAGACTGTATCTGTAACCTCACTGAGCGGTTGACCGTCCATGAACACTGGTGGTTGCTCCGGAACATTGTTCCGCATTACCTTCGATTTACCAGCGTTAATTTCAAAACCCACCTTCTTGCCTATTGCCGATAGTCGATCGCTTTTGTTCTGGATGTCACTGATCTTGCATGCCAAGAGGGCGACATCATCCGCATAGTCCAGGTCTTCTAGCGGTCCCGCTGGGGTCTATGGAATGCCTGCTGCCCTGCCATCGGTCACCTGTCTCATAATCCAGTCTATTGTTGGGGAGAAGAGTATCGGTTAGAGGATACATCCTTGTCTTACTCCCGTACGAACCTCAAACTTCTCAGTGAGCATTCCATTGTGAGCGACTTGACATTCAAACTTCTCATAAAAGGCAATAAAATTACTGGCCCGAGGACAGAAGCTTTATATCGTTAAAACACCTCATGCAGGGGGAATTTTTTTGAAGCATGACATTCAACAACACAGTCTTTCAACGACCGCATGCAATTTGACTGTGCCCTTGGGACAATGAGATGTCGCCCTTACTTCACGCAGAAATTGAATTGCAACGACCTAATGATAAACAGCACAGAAAAACAGGAGAATACGGAATAAAGCTTGCATAGTTCGAAGCTTTCTTGTTTAGCAAGAAGTTCCGATGAAAATTTCATGTAGTTTTCGTGATGACACGGCCGCATTTCACAATAAGCTGCTTTGCGTGAAGGTTAAATAGAGGTGCTGGCTGAAATACATGTTAGTGATATTCCCTGTTCGGACTATCGCGCTTAGTCTAACAAAGCTTCTGCTCCAGAAGCGAAACATTACCCGAAATCTGCTCTAGCTAATTGCACTCAAATTTATCTGTATTATGTCCCCACGATCGGTCCAAATTCTATAATAACCAGGGGTTAATTACCCGATTGATTTTTTTAAGACGGCGATCTGTGAATAGCCAGCTTTGAAGTGCATACAACCATAATAACAATTTTATAAGTGTCAACATTTCCTCAACAAAAATAATGTTAGCGATTAGTGCGCGCAAAATGAGAAAAGAACATTTAGAAAAATACATATTTAACTCATCGGTTTTATATGTATTCAAGTAGTGGATGAACAAAGCAACGAATGGTGAAGTGCATTCAAAAGCTGGCCTACAAAGCGCGTTCATCCTACTACGATTATGCCGCGTACGCTGGCTGAGTCATGGGTACAAAATGGGAAATTGTCTTATTCAAAAACCTCTAATCTATGGTGTGCTGATATCAGGAAGTCAACCTTTAGGAAGACAGTACTTGCGGTACATAGACGTTTGTCAAAGAGAGATATGAAATCTCTCGGCATTGACCATACGAGTTGAGAAGAAATTGCTCATTGACCACTCACTTTGAAGGCTATGCAAAGACTCATGTTGAAGATAAAAACAGATACCGCTCTTGGCTGCTGAACGCTGATCACGTCGTCGGCAGGCAACTAACGCCGAGTATTGCCTATCACCATGAGCGCTGCGGGAAAGATTGTCTCTCCTGAATCGGACTGTTTAGTCATTCTAAAATCTGTGGAGCTTGAAACCATCATGCAATTGTGGTTTACATCAATGGTCGATATTGATCAAAGGAAGCTAATACCATTCAAGTCACCATAGCTTTGAAAAGAAGCATGCTGAAGTTCGCTTTTTATACGCAACCATAAAGCGGCAAGTTCACGATTCTCCAAAACCAGGATGCGATATTCTTTGAAATAAGTAATCCTTGGGTGGTTAGTGATGCTCGTTGTGTAATTGAAAGCGTCTTTTATGAAATTACAGGCCCTATACGCATTGAGTGTTATCATTTGGAATAGATAGAAAACAATTCCACGCCCTAACTGATATTCACCGCAAGGTAATCATCATTGGCAAAAAGAGCACCCTACCAAATGATTTGTGAAGCTACAGTTACCTCTAACGTGGCCACTAAAGTGAGAGCATTCAAACTGGTTACACGGCAGCAATAGATTCTCATTGGGTGCTTCAAACGCTGTTTACGAAGATTATTGCCAACGGACCCAACAAGAGACGTTAGTTTACTGAATCTGGCGTTGACCTTGTCATGCCCTTGGACGCCCACCAATAACCTCAACATGTGGCGTTGGAAAATAAACAAAAGATTGGTAGGCTACGTAATGTTTGGCGTTGCTGTGTCGCTATAGATGGTGTGAAAACGAACTGTTATTTTTGGAAGAAAACCCAGACGAATAAAGCAAATTCTAGATGCCATATCCCATGGGCTAATGGCGTAAGTAAATAGGCGTTTAGTAAGATTCCTCATAATTTTCACACCAAATCCGACCATTAGATGTTGAATAACAAGCAAATTATGTGTAAATTATGAGCAACCTATCATAAACTAAATATTTCTATTAGCAAGCTTTTTTATCACACATAAACACATTTACAGGGACCGGTTTCGTGTTTGATCAAAATCCAAATTCCTTGGAACCTTGTAGAAATAGTCAATACCGCTAGAACTTGAAAGCCCCTGTTGGTTAAGACAAGCATTACCAACCTATTTATTGAAATGCATACCAAACGAGGTAACACTAATGGAATTAAACAAAATGCTAATATTTGCACAATTTTCCATCACCGTACGAAATTGGTCGTGGTGTGTAGGTGGAATAATCACCGAAATAAGGATATTTAGTTACGCCTAAGAATTGTAACCCATTCACATGTGTTTACACGAGTTGAAGTATATGATACATAAGATTTAACAAGTTGCTTGTGCCAGCTTTACACAACATTGACTTCATTTTTCGCGATTTTCGTTGAATAAAAGGTTTAGAATTTGATCCAACGAAAGAGTCTACCTCAGGTACTCTAGACGAATCCTTGTCAAACCAACAGCTTGTATTGACTTACAAAATGTCATGGACTATCAAGTGATTGTGCTTGAATGGCGAATCATTTGTCTTCTACGTACGAATGTGGGTAATACGTTACGGTATGACTCATTACGCTTCCTTTACGTGAGGAGTCTGTTTAGTGTATTTCCAACGGTATTAAACAACAAACAATCGTTACTAGAATCGGTGTTTATTTCGTAAACAACATTGAACTCACACTATCAACATTAGAACAACGGATCCCTGCTGAATAAAGTAAACTTATCATTTGCACACGTTCTCAAAGCAGTCTCATCACACAATTCAAATGAACTTTGGATAATTTTCGTTCCGCATTCCTGAGTAACAAACGCACGATGCGCGGAAATTTTGAGATCAGTTCGAGCTGTTAATTGCGATCCAGGGTTTTTCATAACTCTTCAAAGGGAATGAAATTGAATGCACCAAAATCCTTACTTATCTCGAAAGTGATTGACGATACAATATTCGTGGATTGAATGAGCT
>JACCGJ010016507.1:11057-172984 GCA_013407085.1 Atriophallophorus winterbourni | reverse complement strand
CTGTTCACCCGACAGTGGCCCCGAAATCGTGCACCGCACCGTCTGCTGTCAACGGGAATCCACTCTAAGAGTGATTGCTCAGCACGGGAGCTGAGCGCGATACCGACGCCAGCCAATCCGGCAGAGGAAGCATCCGGGTCACTAGAGAGGCGCATGTGGAATCTGCTGTCTGGTTCAGCTGGTGAGACCAACTGACAGACTTCGCTTGTGTCACGGAAACGGGTTTCCGACAAGCAGCAGATATCAATGCCTAACGTCTCAAGCGTTCGTGAAAGGCCGGCCTGTTGTCCCGGTTGTAGCAAGGTCCGAACGTTAAACGAAGCTAACCTAAATGAAACCAGCGGGCGTAGAAGAGTTGCAGCAATCGACGGCTGTCTAGACGGCATGAGTCGTACATCAGGTAGAGAGAGCGAATCGGGGATGGTAACATGTGGAGAAGAGGCAATAGAAGCAATAGAAGAGATATGGTTAGGAATTTCTAGTACTGTTATTGCCATTGTTTGGGTGGGGGCGTGATACTACCCGGTTGCCCAGGCCGAAGTAGAGGAGTTGATCTTGAGGACTCCCACCTCAAGCCTTTGGCCCGAAAGCCTAACCCGCAAGGCAGCGGAGCGAGATTAAGGATCGCACCTATCGGGGCCGGATACTGTAGGTACAGTTCACAAGCCATTCGCGAGGTAGAGAGCAAGCAGGGACTCCCGACATCATCCCAACCATTCGAGCCGGTGATCCTTGCGGATTCATACGCCTCTTCTGGTATACAATGTCCGCGAGGGACAAGGAGACTGTGTTTGTCTGGCTTCTCACCATTGACCAACCTGGTATGAGTAACTCTGAAGATGCCACGAAGACATCCCCCAGTATAGCTCAATGGATCATCGAGGCACGCAAGCCGCTGCACCACGTCAAGGTCCAGTCTCGGCGCAACGGTGAGCGACGATGATTAAACTATTATCGCAATCTGCCTGTTAGATTCAATTCGTGCTTGTGTAGCACTTTTAACAAACGTCATATGAAAAACAAGGCGAAAATGACTTGTTGTGTACAGGTTAATATATTCTGGAAACCAGCTGCACAGATGAAATGTTAGAAATTCAGAAGAATTGACTCTGCATGAATATATATATGTATATATATATATCCATTTGAATAACCCCGTTCGGTAGATGCTTTTACATTGTTTTGATTGTCTAAACTTCATCTCTTTGATTCTTTTATCATTCAACCCCATAGCTTCCTCGTGGTCAAGCGCCTGGAGCATTCCGTGCGTCATTTGTGCATGTACGAGGATGGAATAACATCTTCCCGAGTGAGTCATTGATGCCTCGTTATTTAATTGTCAAAAGATATCCGGAAATAGTTAAAAGGTAACAGTAATGTGTTTGAAACGATTGGGATTGTTCACGGAAAATATAATTAGGTTCCCGTGTATGGTGTTATCCTATCGTTTTAATAGAAACACCGCAACCCACCATCAGAATGATTCCTCCAGGTACAGAGTTTTGGGGCACTCCTCGGATCGCGTTTGTTATGGGTATTGTGCAAACCTGCGCGGTCCTCCTTATTAAAAGTTTCAAGGGAATCATGTTTGGGGTATGGATTCCAAAGAAAGAAATATAGCTGTCGGCGAAAAAATGGCGCCGACAATCAATACGGGAACTTGAAACGCCAAAAAACACCAAAAAGGATAAGGTTGTCCGCGTGTTACTTTTCCATCACCTACGTCAAGCAAGTGGTTTTAGTGGATGTCCTTCGGTAGACACAATTTATAGGTCGGAAGAATATCGCGTCGTATCTCCTTGGGTAAAGTCACATAGACCCAGACGTCGCAGTCTTTCGGTGTACGGAACATTGCGAAGACCCATCACTAACTTTGTTGCTTTATGATAGATTTTATCGAAGAGAACAATATCTTTTCGCAGCCAAGGAGCCCAGACCTCTACCGCATACTCCATCGTAGAGCGAAGGTAGACATTCATTATCCTTAGTAACGTTACCAGAGAGAATCTTCCAAATATTCTTCGAAACATACCTAACAATCCGTTGGCCCGCCGATATATATTCTGGTAGTGCACTGTGCTTTTTAGGTTTCCGCTAATCCACACTCCAAGATCTTTTTCTAACGAGCTCCATTCTAGGTTTACAGTTCCCAATCGATATTTCCAAGGAACATTCTTGCCAAGATGGAGCATCTTACATTTCTGTATGTTGAATGACATGTCATTCATGGCCGCCCAATTCGACACGCTGTCCAAATCCATTTGTAGTTTCTCACAATCCTCTGCAGAACTAATCGGCGTCCAAATTTTCATATCATCCGCGAAGAGGACCGTTTTAGAAGATATGAGGGGGGTAAATCGTTTATGTATAACAGAAGGAGGAGCTGGCCTAACACAGATCCTTGTGGGACTCCAATCGTGGTTTTGAACGTTTGTGATAGCACTCCATTAAATTTAACTCTGGCGTCGCGATCTGACAGATAGTCACAACCGTGAGAGGAGTGGTTCACATATTCTCGAACGCATCAGTTTTTGGAAAAGCAGATGATGATTGACTCTGTCAAAAGCTTTCGAAATGTCTAAGTAACAGACATGGATGCAAGAACTTCTATTCAAGAAACACTGTTCTTTAACCTACAAATCAGTTATCTCCTTGGATGGACTTCGCTGCTTTAACCAACACGCATAGCTGATATAATATAATCAGGCTTTCATCCCATTGAACTTGTACGTAATTACCGTCTTCGGTATAAATGGAAACAGAACAACACGATAAGTGGTTGGGTAATAGCTACCCATATTGATAATGAAGACAGCCTGTTTTACGTCTAGTGGTTATTTTTGTTGTGTTAACGGGTGAATATTTCAAGCGGGAGCGCGTCAACCTATTAACGCGTGTTCCCCGATGAGAAAAATTTCGATGATTCGTTGTGTTAGTTATGGTGAATGAAGTTGTGTCCCTTTATTCTTCAGGAGCTTACCACAAACATGGCTGTAACGGCCATGTGCTGTCACGCGGACCCAGAGGACCGCGAGAAATTGATTATTCTTGCTGCAACCTCCGATGGCCTGGTTCGTGTCTACAGTTTCACGAGGGCGTGGTGTCCCTATCCTGAGAAGCATAAAGCCGTAGAAACCTGCCAGAACACGCTTTCGCATGTGAGCGTTTTTGTAATTCATACCCTGATTAAAGTTATACCAATCACTTTCATTATCCTTACTGTTCGTACTCACCCAGTACGGGCAATACGTTCAGGATTGTGTTGTCTTTGATCGCCGATCGATACTTTCATGAATGTGACAGCTTGGTCATAGCCGTTTCGTTCTTAAAGTCTGTTGATCATTCTCCACCACGCGAAGCCAATATCTCGTCCCTTATCTGACCCGCTATCTTTTTGATTATTTGAATGCTTTCGGCGTTTACAGACGCGACTGTCTATTTAAATACTGCAATGAGTCTTCTCTTGAACAAAGCCTACATCATTTTTATATTTATTGTGTGTGATTATATCAATCCAAAATATAAAAATTCGTTAACAGGAATACAGCTATTTTCCTCGACCCGTATATCTGGACAAACATCCAAAATGATGAAAAATCTTTGAAGCCATTATTTAGCCAGATCGGCATCATGAACCATATTCAAACTCATCAATACATGGTAAAGATGGCGAAAAAAGAAATATTCCAAACTTTCCGCTTTTGGTTCTATTACCCTTCACTCACACCTTAAGCCCGAGCTTAGCAATGCGGAAATTTTGTTCAGACTTGTGCGCTTAACCGCATTTAAAACAGCCTTGTGTCTTTGTGACAGAAAGATGGATATTTTTTTAAACCATGCACTTAACCGTAGCCGCATCTGCATGCCTGCTCTCATGTGCTCGAACAGATTGGTCGTGTCAGTCTTATTCCAAAAGTTCCTACAAAGACCAAGGTTTATCTGCCATTTCTCCACTGTTTCAAGCCATGTTTTCTTTTACTACCTATCTATTGAGTAATGAAAACAGTACTAATTCGTTCACCTGGTTAGACGAAAAAGCGTTGACACACAGACATTCGATCGGACTTTGGCGTTTAACACTTTCACTCTTGCGTCATTTTCATTGAACTGTTTCGCTATGCCAGTGTCTCATCAAGCCGTTGCTGTAACTGTCTCGTACTTTATGTCCCCGTCTCGGTTCAGGTCGGAATGTGTCCCATCGGAGAACATGTGACAAGCTTGAAGCCCTTCATTGCTGGCAACAAATTGTTCGTGGTGGTCGGTTGTCTAAGTGGTCAAGTGAAGCTCCACGCCGTCATGTGATTCCTCATTTTCTTGTCTGATTTTACTCGTTTACGTTTCGCGTTGCTTTTCTAATGCAAGACAACAAATCATATTTTCTGTTACTGCGCAGCTAACTTTCTAAGATAATGATTTTGTGCAAGTCTTGTGTTTTGTTTATTCTGTGTGTTCGTATTTCACCTGTTGGGTTTGATTGTGGTTTCTCGTTTATTCCATCACACGATGGTGGCGGCAATGTAAATGATATCGAAATGTCTCTCTCTAAAAAATAGTCTCGAGTCCTAAATTTTGTATCTCGATCATCATAATAAGCTTTATCCGGTGAAGTAGTTTTGTATGACAAGTTTTGTTTTGTAGGTTTCCACGTATGACACTTCAGGCGACTAACTTTTAGTGTTGTTTCGGAGGATTTCCGATGTTTTTTCTAAGCAAGACGTGGAAATGGATGTACAAACGCGGCAAGACCTGGTGTAAGTAGTTTGTCTGTCTGTCTGTCAAGACTAAACGGGCAAATCCGCAAAACAAGAGGCAATGGTAACTTATTCTAGTGAAACCCAAAAGCAGTGTACAACCCTGATAACAAAAATGTCACAATGTTAAAATGGAAATGGCCACACGCGGTGACGTAGTGACTTCATTTTTCCATAGCAAGTCGAACCAGTAACTTTACAAATCTCGGCAAGTGAATAGTCTATATGCCTTAACAGCTTGCCTATTCTTCAATATGTTTGGGACTGATCGTGTATTCATATTGCAAAGAAATTTGAGTGCAATCGGTCAGAGTAGTTTTTGGGTAACGTTTCACTTCTGACACAGAAGCTTCATCAGACCAAGGGTGATAATCATATTCCCTGTCCTGACTATCACCCTTGGTCTGACGAAGCTTCTGTGTCAGAAATGAAACGTTACCCCAAAACCACTCTAACCGATTGCACTCAAATTTCTTTGCAAATTAGAAAACAATTCTCGCGGAGTCAACTACACAAGCTAATATCTTGTATAACCTGTCCTTCGAATTAGCAATGCTGCTGTCCATAGCACAGTGCGATAAAGCGCATCCTTAGCTTTTCTAGTCATCCATACAAACGCTTCGGAAAATTCTAAACCTACATTTAATCCAATGCAGATGACAATGAAAAACATTAATATTTAATTGGATAATATCTGTGCAGACGACCCATCCATACAAAAAAGTGCTACACATTCCGACGGACACAACTATGCGGTCAACCGATGAAAAGCTACCATTAACATAGCTGGTGTAATTGTTGCATATATGCATTATACGCCCGCGATGTACAATTGTACAAGAGTTGCATAATCACGTGTTAGAAACTGATAAGGTTGATACAAAATATTCATTTGCATGCTTTTCCGTCACAAAACACCCCACGACCGGTTTCGTGCTGTTTGCACTCATCAGGTAGTGACAGTAAGATCAGGATCCGCATGCGCTTGTATGCCACTGTTGGATAAGGCTGGTACGACCAACCTGTTCAAAGCATGTGTCCAAACACATGTTTCGTTTTGTTCTTTCATTCACAATTGTGTACAGTATTTTGGAGTACATTCTATTCTTTCCCCCATGCGTTGCTGGTACTGTTGTTTGTCCTGTCGAACTAGGGCGGTCACTTTGTTCCGTATTCGGCAAAATTGAAACCAAGTTGCAGGAGTAGCAAGATAACAATGAATGGCTCAGGCTCGTCTTCTTAATGAAATCCATTTTCTGGTTCTACTGCGAACAGTGAATCGGAAGGTGCGGATATCTTTGCAGGGAATAAATCGAGAGTTTGATTGAATTTACATCTGAGTTGTTATGTGTATTTGAGTCACTGAAATCAATCTGGACCTCGTTTACTTCACACAGTGCTTCTCGGAGTCTCCAAAAGTCGACTTTACGGATGACCTTCGTCTCGTCGCTGATTATCATAGCACTACAGACATAATCGACCACGAGCACGGCATGATCACTGCCTCAATAAAGCTTCGTAGGCGATTGATTCTATAGCTGATGCGTTCGAAGTCAAAACAAGGTTCAGAATAGATGGAGGATCTGTTCCTTTCATTCCTGTATGGTTAAAGACGTAGCTGTGCAAGGGTACTAGGTCGAATACTTCGCGAAGTTTGTTCTCCAGTGAGTTCATTGAATGCTGGACTCTTGAGTATAGCAGTGGAAGGTAGAAGTTCCCGATGATTAGCATTTGAACCTGCTGTCTAACGTTGAGGCGCTGAAATCTTTCAACTAGCTTATCGTTGTGTTCGGCGGTCGATTTTGGTGAGCGATATATAACCCCAATTGTACAGCTGTCACCAGATTCCAGGTCAAGTGCGCACCACAGCGTGTCACTGAGTGAAAGATCAGTATCTGAGATGTTATTTATCTTTAGTCGCTCATGACAATGCAACGCAACGCCTCCACGATCACGGCGTAGGAGTGTCATATTACGAATAGAAAGTTCACTGTTGGTTATACTCGATTGATACCAAGTTTCAGTCACAGCAATAAGAGCAGGAGATTTGACTACATAAATATTAATCAGTTTTGCCAACTTGTTGACTAATCATTGAGGATTTTGTATAAACACATTTGATCGATACAGCTTTATGTAGCGATGAATCATGTGATATGTGATAGGGCGTTAAACACTGTGATGCCGGATACCGCTGAATATCAGTGCCTGGGATGATAAAACAGTTGAGCTTTTTATTGGTCGCCGACCGCTTGAATCGACAATGAGGTCTCGGTGTGAATTGCTCTGTCCGACTCGATTTGAGCAGGACCTCCGATATTTTTGATATGTTGATTTCTCCATTTGGATGGAAACGCTGCTATTCGCTGTCTCCAGACGGGGGAGTGTTTGACTATCACATTGGGTTTGAGTGGGCTAAGTCTAACATCATTGAGTAATGTTCGTTTTTCTTTTTCCATTGCGACCTTAATATTTCAGCCATAGCGCTGGTCAAGAACGTAATCTTCAGTGGTTTCGGTCCATCCCTTTTGTATTTTGCTGAAAAAGGAACTTGAAAAGTGTCCACAACAGCAGCATTAGAAATATCAAGAGAACATGCAATGTATCGGCACTGATTGACGTTGTGATCTACGGTTTCCTGAATCGATGCTCGATAAGTATTTTCTGGTACACCAGTAGAACTATACTTCTGGATACCGATTTTTGTCCCTGGCGTTCAAGCTACCCTTTCTTTCCCATCATGGTGCATCGGGATATATGCGGCAGTTTGAGTCGGTACTAATTCAGCATGTCAGTGTGACCTTTATCGAGTGAGGTTCACCAATATGAGCTGAAGTTGAGTGGCGAGTTAGGCAAGTGATTTGTCTGGGATTACATGTTCAATTGGCATTAAGTGGCAAAGTTGAGACCGTTTCTCGAGGTCGTATACCATACCAGGACGATACCATGTATAGGACGCAGTGGATATTTGACCTTAAAAACGATGGAAAAACTGTGTACCTATGTATAGGACGCATCCTAATTTTAGTCCTTAATTTCCATTTTTTGGAAAAAATAACCTTTCAATAAGACGAAGAACTACCATTAGTCAGTGACTGCCCAGCGACTACGAGGATTTATCATTGAAATTTCAAATTTATGTCATCAAGATGCGTCAGAAATACGACTACAGCATGAGCCAGATTGGAAACGCCGATCAGACTCCGCTGACATTCGACCTGCCATCCGAGACCACAATAAGCATTAAAGGTGCAAGGTCTGTCACTATGCGATCGACTGGAAATGAAAAGAACCGGTTCACCGTGATGCTTGGGTATATGGCTGATGGCATGAAGTTACCACCGTACGTCGTCTTCAAGAGGAAAACCATGCCTAAAGATAAGTTCCCGAGTGGTGTGATAGTCAGGGTGCAAGAACAAGGATGGTTCAATGATAGCTTGATGGACCATTGGCTGAAAACAGTATGGATGAAACGTAAAGGTGGTCTGTAGAAACAGAGATCGATGCTGGTGTTAGACGCCCTTCGATGCCATACAACTAACAATGTTAAATCAAAATTGGAGTGGCACAATACAGACCTCGTCGTCATCCCCGGCGGCATGACCAGTATTCTGCAACCGATGGATGTCGTCGTGAATAAGCCATTTAAAGCAGCATTAAAGCAGAAGTGGTCCGAATGGATGATTAGTGGTGAGCATACTTTCACCAAGTGCGGCAACATGAAAAAAGTTGACATGCCTACGATCTGCCAATAGATAGTAGATACGTGGAAAGAATTGCCAATCAAGACCGTGGTGAAGGGATTCAAGAAATGTTCTATCGGCAACATGTTAGACGCCACGGAAGACGATATTCTCTGGATGGACGACCCAGATAACGATGGTGACGACGAAAGGAAGGAAGAGCTGGACTATCATGATGATTGCATAACACAACAGGAGTGGGTTGCTTTGTTTAATGAAGACAGTGAAGACGAGGATAAATATTGATAAATATTGTACCCGTAAGTTTGAAATTTTTAGAATAAATTTTTGATATTATGTTAAATGCATAATTTTTATAATAAACGTATCCATGGATAAGACGCACCTGGGTTTTTAGGGCAACTTATGAAGAAAAAGTGCGTCATATACGCGGGTATTTACGGTACTTTAGAAACCACTGAAAGGATCGTCACATGGCGGCAATTAGCCGATTGAAACTACTGTCACCTTTATAGATTGGTGCAATAACTTTGGTTTTCCAGTCAACTCGCACAACCTGAGAGCCAATCCAAATTATGCCCCGAACTATTTATAATCTATCGTTACCAGAATTATTTTGATTTTGAAATTTTTCTACACACATATACACATATACACTTGTACCTATAGTTCAACTGCATGGTTATTGTAAATTAATTGCTTTTTCAACCATAAAATCTTGAATCTTGAAATTAATCATACTGAGCCGCAAAGCTCCAGCTCACATTGCTTTAGAATAGCCGGAGTTATTCTATCTCCCCCTGAGGTTTATTAATATCTACCTTGGGTAAATGCATTCTCAACGGTAAGGATCACATTGACATCACGTAGATTTTTCACTCTATTGAAACATGCAAAGTATTTGGTAGTGACACATCCTTCGAACAAAGAATTTGGGAATAAAATTTTGTCATCAGCTTTATCAATGACGATATCTGTTAATCAATCCGCTGTATGAATAGGAGAAACTCCCGGTTTACATTAATGCAGTATCTTTGTATTTCAATGGCATCCAACGATGATGCTGATAATTTTTGCGAAATAATTATCCACACCCTTGAAGTAATTTAATAGGCTCTCACACATGTAACGATTTTCGTCATTTACAATACACACGGCTTTATCACCACTTCTGCAATTGGCTACTTCATTTTTCACGTGGTATGAAATCATCAATGATGGTTTGTTAGTAGTATTCCTCGTTATTTAAAGCTACTCTTTTGCTTTAATGATTAAACATCATGGCTTGCAAAACCTGCTCCACCATACCGGCTGTTAATATGTTCATGCAACTTCGATGGCTCCAAATTTTCTTCTCAGAAAGCAACATTACAAATTAGGTATCGGGGATTTTGCATATCTTTAGTTATTTCACTGCAAGTATAACAAAACTAAAGAAAATCATTATTCCATTATATTTTCATTGATATGATTAAGTGTTATTGAGTAATTTGAATATTTTAGACTTAAAAATAAAGAGAAAGTTAATTAAAACAATGGTAACAATATAAGTAAAATATATTAGTATAAGAATCGTTTATTAGAGACACGAAAAAAAGGAACACTACACGAAAATAAAATACACTGAAAAATTGACAATTAATCATCAGAGAATAACAACGCTTATTACAAGAAAAAAACTGAAATAGAATCTCGTAGCCCGTTGAATGCACCCCTGATTGGGAAACCCTGGTGTAGAGTATCTTATGATGTCTTTCATCTGCTATACCAGCATCCAATTATGTTATTGCATATCTTTGCAAAGTAAAGACATCACCTTTTTCGGACATTACGAAAATGTTATCCGGATACGTCTCTTCGAGTGATCCCATGTGTAGCTTATGTCGAGTTTCGCATGGCTATCCACTTTCTAGCGCGGATGGGAAAATTGAAATTAGGTGTGCCGGCATTTCCTTAGGGATATAGGCAGAGTTTTCGTCTATTTTTTTCACCGATAAATCTAAAAAGGATAAAGCGATGAGGTTCATGACTCACAAGATCAAAGTGCCTGTTGTCCAGCATAATGACTGCATCACGAAAATCAAAGTAATCAAACTTTCTGATGAGTTTGTCATCATCAGACTCCTTCCTAGCGCTGCAAACTAATTCGAAGAAAAACACGATGTGGTCATTTAGCCCCAGAGACTTTAATTCTGAGATCACTTGACTGTTGCTTTTTCGTATTTTAAAATAAATATAGAATTGCACATTGTTCGGGACCTCTTTGCCAAGTAAATTAAACTACGTGGTTGTTAAAATGTATGAGTTGAAGCATCTCGCAGAATTTTTATACAATTGGTTGCTGAGGATGTACTGTTTTGTTTTAATGTTATGAAAGTTTGAATTCAGCTAATATAAGTAGTTGAGTTCCGTATTATTTCTAACAACTGTTCCTTATGGGCATCAGATGAAGTTGGTGAGCGGTAAATCACACCATGAAATCAGTTCATTCCCGATTTTACACCAAAACTACAACAAATGAAATCCTTTAGCTTAAACCGATTTTCAAAAACCGTCGCGTAGTGGAAAGCTTGTAGTAATACACAACTAATCCGCCAGCTGTACTTGAACGTTTTCACCAAAGCAGAATCGTGATGGGAAATGGCAGCTTGCGATCATTCACCAATGCGTAGAGCCATGTCTCGGTTACAGCGAAAATGTCAGCAAATCTATTAAATAAGATATTTTGCTTTTCAAACAATACGCACTAATATACAAACAATCGATAGTGATTTTTTATGTAGCCCCAGAGCCCCCTTTGGGAATTTTTGAACTAAATTCTGAATTGAAGTCTTTCGTGTCTTTGCATGGTGATAATTAAGCTTGTGTTTCTGAATTTGCCATCGGTGAGCTTATTCTGACGTAACCGGGGATATTTAACCTGTGTAATCGCCAAGTATTTCTGACTAAATCTGTAATATTACTGGTCAGCCAAATATTGCATAGGTTTCGATCAAATGTTTACGCTATCAACCCTAGTAGAAACATGAGTTAAATTCTGTATCATTTATGCTTTGCTGACGATTTCCTATAGTTTCAAATTTGTTCAGTATATTTTGCAGCCTTTACGAAAAGAACACAAATAACCCAATTAAAATCGTTAAGAACTTGTTGCATCACATCCAGCCTTTTTTAAGTTTCAGATGACATAGTGATGAAGATGTTTCTGCATTACATGAAACGTGAAATAAACTACCAATCACAATGCATGTTTTCCGTTCTTTTCACTGATGTTTTAATTATATGCTAACGACATTGAACAGGCTCGATCCAGGAGGTTTAAAAAGGAGCTTGCATGCAGGCTTCAAATCGGAGTATGTTAAAAACTCCCGAATGAGTTCAGCACTGTAATCCACTGCAAAAACTGAAACGGTATGTCATTAAATTGTTTAAATTTATCTATTCGTGCATAGTGATTGCGAGAATATACGGAGCACATTAACAAATCATCGATGCCAATAGTTTGTAATGCAAGAATTTGTGTCTCAATTGTTTCTTTTTCACTTTTTAATCAAAAACAAAGGACAAATACATTCTTGCAAATAGTTGTTTTGGGAAATGATACAGAGGGAGTTTACGGTGTAAATAGATTGTTACAAAACATTTTGAACTCTCTGTACGGTGAGGGATATGCTACTATTCCTTTTCTGCTGATTTATAGAATAGAATCTTCAGTAGTGTTATTAATAGTTACTAAACACAACATAAAACAAACCACCAGACAAAATATTCATTTAAATATCGTAACTCGCAACATAGAATATAACAACAAGGTATATTAAAAACTCACGGAATCCGACTTGGTGCTTTAGGAAACGCTACGGTTCTTGCTGACAATGACTACGGGTGAACATTGCACAATCGGTGAAATTTATCGGCTACTAGCAGCACCGAAATTGTATAATACGAGTCTACGCTTGATTCCTCGAAATATCATATCAGAATCTTGGTAATGGGAGAATTTAATCTGCCTAACCTATTGAAGACTAACAAAATTTCTCAGATCAACACTGCTGCCATCTTCCAGCATCTCCTTGAAAACAATTTCTTTTATAATCCCATGGAAAGCAATACATGATACTGAGGGACATATATGCCTTCAAGTCTCGATCTGATCTTGACAACTGAGGAAAACTCCGTCAAAAATATCACATAAAATTGTGCGCTAGGTTAGAGCGACTATTTGGTCTTAAATTTCGACTATCTAGGTCAAGCAGAGCAAACAAGCGATACAAAAAAATCATCAGAATGGCACGCCTATCAAAATTGTCAAATACCCTAAGTTTTATTAACGATGGGCATCTTGAAGGCAATGGTCCATCATTTTGAACGAGCTTAACCGGGAAATAAGTTCTAACTCGTACCTAAACAGTGTTGACATGCATTCGAATTTAAAATCCGCAGTCGCACTCGGAAATGGGTTGAAATGCGAAATATGGCTTGGGAAAACCTTAGCTGGTTAACCACCGAAACCGCATGCATGGACATTTCGAACACTTAGTAACCATGTTATTAAACTTAATAATGAAAACAAAATAGAGTATTAAGCTGATATACTGTCTAAATTGTGGTAAATTTCAAAGATCATTTACCAGATTATGAACAATCAGGAGTTGCGGCCCTCCAGGCACACTCTGGAATGACTAACAATGCAGCTGACACCGCGGATGTTCTCATAAAATATTATGTTCAGTATTTTGTCCGAAGGAAAGCGTGGTTAAAGAAATGGGTACAGGGATACTGTACAATTGATACAATAACCATTACCAAAGAAGAAGTAGTGGAAACACTACTATCGTTGAATCCCAGAAAATCTCCTGTTTATGATGAAATTACTTCAAACATACTAAACTATTGTGTACAATTCCTATGCGGACCTCGTACTCAGTTATTCTGCCAATCGCTGTCCTAAAGTGTCGTACCGACGGACTGAAAGCCCGGTATAATGTCTCCGATTTTCAAAGGCGCAGGCACGTTCGGAGCCCGTAAATTACAGGTTTGGTACCTTGTTGTTCGCCGTATACATGGTGCTCGAAAGGATATTGACGGACAAACTGAGCACATACATTGAAGAAAATGATCTTTTTTCCGGAGCGCAACACGGTTTCAAAAAGGGATACTCATGCCGTATTAACCTTTTCCTTAACATTGACGATTGGACTCGTAGCCGGTCGACGTTGAGGATCACTCCTTGTATGTTACTTTCATGTGTCGAGAGCATTTGACCGCGTAAACCACAGTATTTGCTAGCAGAAGTTAAAACGTTGTGGTATCACTGGCCGACTACTAGCCTGGTTAGAAAATTACTTGTCGGATCGGCTTGTTCAAGTCTGTGTGGAAGGTGCTCTAAACGAAGTTCATAGCCGTGACAAGTGGGGTATTTCAAGGATCCGTACTCCGACCAATCCTCTTCGCACAATTAATGCCAATGACATACAGGTTATCAACAAATATAAAACGATGTCAAAGTGCGGTCGAGGATAAATAAGCTTGAAGACTACTAACTGCTTCAGATGGATCTGGACATCCTCTATGTTTGATCCCTCAAAATCGCCTATTTTTTTTAATTTCCAAATGTGTCGCATGTTAAACGTTGGAAAATCTGTAGAGTTCCAATAATTACTTGGTGCATACAGCCTTTCGTGGTCTATGGAAACAAAGTACATGGGTGTGCTGATAAGTAATAACCTAAGAATGTCGAGCCAATGCAACTCCGTCTATCACAAAACATCTTAGAAAGTTTCATTACTGAAGGGTATTCTAGGTAGGTTCTCAAAAAATACGATTCCCCCCGTTATAAATACGTACATCAGACACACGATGGAATATGCAGTACAAGCATGGTCGCAATAGGTAAAAATTGTTGCAAAATTGCAAAGTAGATAACATTGTGCTAACAAACTTGTCGCCGGAATCAGCCGGAAGCTATACAATGAGCGAATCAAAATCCTGAATTTATTTGATTATCCACGTCGTCGTCTCCGATGGGATTTGATATTGGTTTACAATATTTTGAATACCGCAAATCAGCCTCTAAAATGCTTATTTAATCAATTTTCTGTCATAAGACAAAAGCAAACACATTGACTCTAACATTCCCTCACTTGCGACTCAACTTTCGACGACATTAATGCCGTGGGAGTTTGTTCTACTTATGTTGAAAACTCTCCAATTCAAAACATCACAATATAAGTCTTGATGTCTTTTCAACCTTAACCCGGTCGTCGAAGAAAATTATACATCTTGACTCCATGGATTTACATGTGGCATCCCGCTAAAAATAAATTCGCCCTTTGCATATTTGACTGATTCAGTAAGTTACCAAATCTTGTTTATGCTTGTTATATTATTCGTAGTTTCCATTTTATTTAGCAGATTTTGTAAACTTATATGCTTTTTATATCATTAAAATCAAATTGAATCTCATTAGCATCATCACTAAGTCTGAACGATTCCTTCATTTGCACAACAACCATGAGCAAAACACATACATATTTGTGCATCAAAAATAGCGTGTGTTGATTTTGCATAGTGGATGAGTGAGTAGTTTAGTTTTCTAATACACGTGTTTCTGATGCGGAAATAATCTAATTTGTCTGGTTTTTCGGAACTAGATTACTTCAAAGAGTAATTTATTGTGTTCTATATTTTAAAGGCGCTGAAATATTGGGAGCACGGTACGTTTTCATGGTTATTTCCTTCTAAACACTGGATGTCCATATACCAAGTACTGTTCGCAGAAATGCGTAGCAATAAATGCAGTGAGTACAGTTTTGTGAGTTGTGAGATTGCTGCACGACGAGTCTCATTCAAAAAAATGTGCTTCGGGCATTAGCGAATGAACAATACCTGAAGAAAATTTCATGAATTTGTGTTCTAATAAATATTATATGATAATGCATAGATTTTATTACTCCGCCTTGTTACTTGGACTCGATAGTATCAGAAGAATTTTCTACAATCAAAAAATTTACCTATTGATTGTTGCCGAATTTTACTGATATGTGTAATTTTTTTAGCAAATATAGCACGCAATACTTTACTAATCTGATCGAGATTCCGTCGCCCAATACAAGTAAGCTCAATATTGTCCATTTAACAAAACTGTTGTGCGCTAATAATCCAATTGTAAATATCTTCTCATTTTTCATCTGAAACTGAGGCAGAAACGATTATTACAGTTTAGACTTTTTCACAACAGAAAGGAACAGTGATTTCTACTGGCAATGCAAGCCTTGAAATTAGAGGGCGCCATTATATCGTTCATGAGTTCAGGTGTCAAATTCCCTAAAGATTTTGTTCTAATGGTGCGGCCTTCCAGATTATAGGCAATTGATAATAACAGCTTCTGAAACTACCTCAACAAACATCATGATTAACAGCGGGCAATATCATAACCCTGTTGCTCCAAAAGCTCGAAATCACCGCTGAAGACAATACGTCGTTTACAACCGCAAGAATTGTTTGCACAAAGTTAAATGATGATCCCATTTCGGCGACCGCCTCCAATTAATAACTTAACAAGCAGTTGTTGCTGAGTCACACAACGAACAACTTACTGATGTCGCGGATAACAACGGTAAGTATTTACGCACTATCTGTTAGACCCCCACCAATTATTACAAATACAAAGACAAAGTTTTGTAAATAGGTGTCCTTCGGAAGCTCGTACCTTAAAAATGTTAGTAACTTTCCTTTTGACGATATTCTATATGACTTTCAACTACCACAAAACCTAATGTCATCGGCCTTCTTTAGGAGTGCTAGGTACCTCACACTTCAAATTACCTTCACGAATAATGTATATCGCATGATATACGAAATAAAAAATTCGAAATCGATTTAAGATGGTAACCTTCAATTTTAATTAATTATATTTATTATTTGTTTGTTTAAGTTGTTTGTTGTTATTTTTGTTTTAATATTCTAACGTGTTGAACTCTAATTCAATCCAAGGTTGCCATCGAATAAATTAAATTCGATGCTGCCGAAGATCGTTTACATTTTATTGATGATTTCCTTGATTCACAGCGATGAAGTCAGACAGAATAAGAACAAATATGATTTCAAATCGCTATCTGGAGATGTGAAACATTTATTTCAGAGAGAAGGCTCTAAATCTCTCCCATATGTGAGTTTTATTTATACAACCTGCTTGCGTATTCGCAACAACCTAACATGTTTTTAGATATTGAATAAAACTGAATTATGCGATTAGATTACTTGCAAACTTCATTAGTTTTACAATAACCACAGCGTCAGATCATAGGCAAAAATATTTATAATTGTTTAAACAAGATGAATCGATGATTTCTTAATAGTTGATTCAAAATCAGAAGTTGAGTCACTTGACACTAACCGGTTAACATTGCTAAACGTGTCTTTTAGATTAATGCATCGGTGTATGTTTAATTAGTGTTTCAGGTGCTTTAAATTGGATAACACTCGCATTCAAACTGCAGCTTCTTGCATACTTGCGTTGATTGTACTGGCAGATCTCTAATACCTGACATATTTTCGCATCGCATATTATAGGTAAATGATGTTTCCTCGCTCAATATATGCGGTGGGTGACTTGGGTATTGGACTTGAATGAATAATGAATTTGTAACGCGTTAAAATTGATTAAAGTTCAATTCAGTTCAGTTCAGTTTGCACATGACTGTATTTGGCTAACGAGCCAATCGAGCGTCAAGGATTTATTTTGGTGGAAAGCTGCAGAGAAACACCCACCACTGTCAAAACGTTTTTTTCTTTTTGTCTATTAGAAATCTTCGACGATCACGACGCCAAGAGATTATCCGTATTGTATTTAGGAAGCACCGCGTTATAACCGATGCTAGAAAAAAAATGAGCAGTTTCTCTTTACCAGCACGGTGAGAGGTCAGCTGAGGGAGTATCGTGTATAATAAATTAAAAACAGAGAACTCTAGCCTTTACTTGATTTACGGGATAACGCTAAAAGGTGAACTACCTAAGCATGTATAGCAATTAAGTAGAGTATTCAGGAAAAAACTTACCCCCATTTCGGTCCAAACCCTGCTCAAAACTCGAGACGGTACTGTAGGATATAAGTTTTTCTGGAAGTATGTTCCGGAAGTTTACAACCCTAAGGTTGAAAAAGTGTTTCCTGGAGTCTAGCCGACATCGTTTCTTAGCTATTTTAAGTGAATGGCCCCGGGTGCCCAGCTCAGGGATTAAGGTAAAGAAGTCGTTTTTTGGCACGCCACTCAAACCCTCTAAGACCTTAGAGGTTTTTATTAAGTCACCTCTTAAACGGCGGCGCCTAAGGGAGAGAAGATCGAGAGAAATTAGGCGCGCAGCGTACGGTTTCCCTGGCTGACCCTCAATCATGCAAGTTGCGAGGTGCTGTACGCTTTTGAGTTGAACGATGTCCTTTTTGAAGTTGGAGCTTCTACTCGAAATAATTTTGATGTATACTTCCTAATAAGTTTTGGATCTCAACGTTAAACTCAATGAAAAAATATAATTCAACACATTTGCATGTAATGCGTTCCATTGGGTAAGAATTTTTATGCGTGTCAGAATGACTCATATTCGGATGCATCTCGTTCTCAATATTCGTTAAAATAGCAATTATATGATAAGTTAGCCCCTAATTTGAAATTTCACCTTAGTTACTCTAATTGTGAACTATTTTGCAGTACCTATCTGCAACTTTTCAATTTGCTATGACTATCCGCTCAAGATAGCCCTCGCAGTCATGCTAAATTAAAATTTCTCTTAGGCCTAATAACCATCTGAGGAGTGATCTTTTATAGATATTTTGTAGCTGAATATGTGATACGTTGTTAGGACTTCCCTGTGAGGAGTATATGTTTGACAGTATTATGCTTCGTTTTATAAACTGCATTGGTCAACTGCAGCAGCCGAAACAGAGGATGAATTTGGACAAACCACTGTGTAATGACTATCGCTGACTATCGTAACTGATTATTTTTTGCAGAATTGAGCTGTTCACTAATGTGGAACGTCATTAAACTTGAAATTATTGTGTTCTTGTATTTATATACAAAATGTACATAGACGGATTGAGCTTGATGAAAACAACAGTTCTCACGTATCATGCGTCTGTTAGAGATATAAATGTGGGTAAACATTTTCTTTTTTTTTCTACAGGATAATTTTGTGAGAGTATATACATTACTTTACTCAGCGATCGTTTAATAATCATTTATTTTGTAAGAATGATACAAATGGCATGAGTTATATGATATCTTTACTCTTAGAAATGTTTTGTGAGTCTCACAGAATTCATATAGGAATGATTAAGTATATCACTAGATAATGCTTCGGATAATACACGTTTTTCACACACAAATCATCTGTTCTATCGATTATACACAATATTATTATTTATTTTACCATATTCATTCAAATAGTTATCAGTCGAACGTATTAATTTACTCTTGGTAAATTTGTTACGTTTTTGAATCAGTATAATATGCTGTTAAATGTATCGGTATTTATTTGATTGTATTCTGACCAAGTGGTATCTTTCAAACAAACCTATTTACAAGAAACTGCAAGTTGTTGGTTATCCCACAAATAGCATGGTATCCCACATTTGTGTTTTAGATTTTCTTGTCTCTTTAAATTTTTACCGATGACTGCCGTTGAATTTATCAACATTTTATTCTTTTGCATTCGAAAACTGTATAGAAAGCGATTGATTAGAAAATAATACGGGAAATTCGATCTGCCAACAAATTGCGTGGAATTCACATATTTTACCATTGATATTTAAATTTCAAATTGCTTCATTACTTAAATGTTATCTAAGATGGACAAAAAGATTGGTAACTAATCGTGAAGTCAATGCGCCTTTCAACTAATTTCATTTCTTCCTGCTTTTTTTACTGATTTTTTTTGATAGCGGTGGATTTCTAATGCTTACCGTTTAACTTAACTTGTCCTAACTCAGACAATTTTATCGTCGTAAATATTATTTTCAAATTTTCAGTTCTACCAGAAAGCGGTTGACAAACTACGTCTGCGTTTCGTGAAGTTCGACGCAATACAAGAAATTAAACAATATGTCGATCGCGTTAATAAAATGTTAGACCATATGAACCGTTCCCTGCATGTAAGTGACTTGTTGATTTACAAGGAAAAAACATAAAGGTATATGTGGCTGAACTGACACAAATCAATTCAAACCATTTATGTGAGAGATTGTTTGCATATATTAGTGTCGTTTATTTTAGTTAACGTGAGTTTACACTTAAGCTGTCGATGGCTGGTGTGTGGAATCGGAATTATTGTGTGGCAATTACAAAGCTCAGGAAAACAAATTACGATTTTTAGCAATAAAAAGCCAATAAGATTCTTTTTGGTATTGATTTTGATGAGATTTTCACGCTATAAGTATATCAAACTCGTTTTGTATGTTCATTATCCTTATGAGTACGTGGCGGATTTCAAGTACTATTCATTTTCATTTTCCAATATTTTTCCGAGAAGCCTTTTCTTCTTGCTTTGTATAATTTTACTGTGCTGGCATTGTGCCGCTGTGTTATTCTTGTTATGATGAAAATGTCACTCTCATCACTCAGTGCGATGCCGATTTCAGGAGAAACTGTGGAAATCAACAAAAAGTGCTTTATTCATATTTTATTGATGTACGGAATCACAGTATTGAATCCATCGGCGTAAATTTACAGTCTTATCATCATATACGTAAGACAATAAACAATCATGTTACTCACTCTCATCCTTTGTGGAATATACAGACTAGCAATTAATGATAATGTTACAATTGAAGTTTCAACCTTTAGTCGATCTTATTTGACTTTATTTTATCGAGTTTCTGTGAACAATTTGAAACAACTACCATGTGAGATCCACCACTCAGTGATCTGTATGAATTTGCATTTTTAAGGTTAACAAGAAATTAACTGGTTGAAAACACTCTTCGTTTAAGCTTTGGGTCCAGTTTCAACATAATATTGACATTTCGTAAACATTAATAAGAATTTTGATTGCTTAGATCTTATCGTTAATCAGTCCACTGTTCTCCGTACGGTCGTTTCTTTCTTTGGTTTCATTATCACATATTAGTAAAACTGATAATTCGCCCACCAGGCTGTTTGCCAGAGTTACTTAATGAGTGTTCTCGGTATTCATTCGTGGGTTACGATCCAACTCATTGTATTTGTGACGAATTACTCTGCAAGATTGACATCAGGTAAATATACAATAAATGAGACACATCTTTGGCTCCGCTGAGTCTTGTTGCCCATTCAGTGCTTTTGTTCGACTAAGTTTGCAGTACACATCAATCTTTTGCTCGAAATGGGGTGGTTTACCGGATAGGTAAATTAGCCATGAGTAAATCGCTCTTACAGATTCAGCATTGGCAGACCTACCACATAAGCCCTGACTCGCAACGGAACGAACTTATAGATTTTCTAAAACTGAAGATAGACGAAAACTCGCAGATCGCTCATAGAAGATCCGAATATGAGCCTCGTTTTGTTTTTCGCAGCAGAAAAAAACGTGGATAGCGCTTAAGTAAGCAGCGTGGATGCAGCATAAATCCAACAATACTTCTACTTCTTGGCAACATTTCCGTATGTTACGCAACAAAGTGACTTCACTTATTCGAGAGGATAATGAAGCGCACCAATCTATGCTGCTGTCAAAAATGGAACGTAACGCTAAGTTACTATACAAATCATGAACGCGAAAGCAAAAGTCAAATCAGGTATTTTTGCCCTCCGGACTGGTGAAAAACTCACGGAGACCGCGTTGGAAACCGCGAATACTCTCGCAATTTATTATTGGAAAGTGTTCGTGCCAAACGTTTTAGTAGAACGTTGTGAGTATTCAGCCGACTCAGGAATCAAGACATTGAGCGAAAATTTGATAAATCCAGAGATTGTCGCAAGTCAATTGCTCAAACGAAATGTAAGAAAATCCCCAGGTGCGGATAGCATCACACCAGATGTGCTGAGGTTCTGCCATCGTCAGCTTTGTGAACCGATTTTCAGCCTGTTTAAACGTTCGATGCTTAAGGGAATGGTACTGAACGTTTCGATTTCCGGCGTGATTATGCCTATCTTCAAAGGAGGCTGCCGATCTGACGCTGCAAATTATCGTCCCGTCACACTATTACCTGTTATTGGTAAGGTCATGGAACGTATAGTCTCGGAAAAAATGGTTGCACACTTTGAATTGCATAATTTGTTTTCGCCAGCGCAGCATGGATTTCGTTCTCATCGCTCTTGTCTCACAAATCTTCTCATAGCGTTAAACGACTGGACGAAGGAGTTGGACAAAAGTTCTTTCATTCACGTCTGTTACTGAGACATTTCGAAAGCTTTTGACAGAGTCAAACATCATTTGCTTCTTCAAAAACTGATGCGTTTATGCTTATGTGAACCACTACTCTCCTGGTTGTGCGACTATCTGTCAGATCGCGACGCCCGAGTTAAAGTTAACGGAGTTCTATCCCAAACGTTCAAAACCACCAGTAGAGTCCCACGAGGATCCGCGCTAGGCCCGCTCCTCTTTCTATTATACATAAACGATTTACCCCCCAACCTCATATCATCCAAAATGGCCCTGTTCGCGGATGATATGGAAATTTGGACACCAATCACTTCTGCAGATGATTGTAAGAAACTACAAAGGGATTTGAACAACGTGTCAAATTGGGCGGCCATGAATGATTTGACATTCAACACACGGAAAAGTAAGATGCTCCAGCTTTGCAAGAATGTTCCTTCGACATATCGATTGGGAACTGAAAACATGACATGGAGCTCGTTAGAAAAATATCTTGGAGTATGGATTGGTGGAAACCTGAAGAGCACAGTGCACTGCCAGAATATATATCGACAGGCTAACAGATTGTTAGGTCTCTTTCGAAGAATATTTGGAAGTTTCTCGTTGGTAACGTTACCAAGGATAATGAACGTCTACCTTCGCCCTACGATGGAGTATGCGGTATAGGTCTGGGCTCCTTGGATGCGAAAAGATATTGTTCTATTTGATACAATCTATCACAGAGCAACAAAGTTAATGATGGGTCTTCGCAATATTCCGTACACCGAAATATTTCGACGTCTGGGTCTATGTGACTTTACCCAAAGGAGGAAAGGACGCAATATTATTCTGACCTATAGAATTGTGTCTACCGAAGGACATCCACTAAAACACTTGCCTAATGTGTGTGATGGGAAAGTGACACGCGGACATACCTTATCCCTTTACGTCCCAAGTTCCCGTATTGATTGTCGGTGCAATTTTTTGCCATACGTGCTACATTTCATTGGAATTCCCTACCCCAACATGTGGTGGATTCTCCTTGCATGGCGGTGTTAAAAGCGAAATTGGACTTAAATATGCGAAAGAATATCATTCGTGAGCCTTGCATTTGATATTCTCCATTCCTTTTATATTGTTATATTTTTCACATTTTCATTTATGTCGTCATCCTGTGGTGTTGTAAAGTATTAACTTTTTAACCATAAATCCTTGAATCTTTGTTTAGCCATACATCAGCTGTTCGTTTTTTTACTTAATTTGCCTATCAAATAAGTATGTTTCATTTGATGAGATAAATCGGTACTTATCAGCACTATCAAGTTCTTCGAAATAAAGCCTCATATTACACAAACCAGCTGAGACTCAGCTTGAGCAATTGTTTTAAACGGTTTAACTGTCACAAAAAACACAATTTTATCTTTTAATTTACAATTTCATGGCACACTTAAAACAATGTTGTTGCTATAAACCATAAACTCCATGATTCGAAATTAATCAATGATGAAATCGTTGTTTTAAAATTATTTCTTCATTGTTTATTGCTGTGCCACGTAAAAATGATTTCTATCGCTGACGAGAACCCGTATTGCTTAGTAAGGAACTCTATCAACATAATCTAGTTTCACTATTTATTTACGACAAAGGAAATTAAAATTGTAAGTTTCGAATAACGGAGTCGTTACCACCGTTGACCTCAAAATGTGGCAAAACTTCCCCATCAGCGTAAATGATTTATTGATTTTTCTATTAAACAAGGTGCACGCTACACATGGGCACGTGAATGCCCCTTCTTAATATGTTGGCGATCGATAAACACTCGAGCCCTAAAACCGACAGTGTCGCCGCTATTAATAATAATCAAAATAGACGACCTTGATATTCTCAACTTGTATATAATGTGTTACATTGATTGCTTGCTAGTTGCATTCGATTCTTCACAGAATGTGATATCTTGGATGGAAGAAGAAGTTGCCAAGTACCCACGGAACACAAATCTCACTGTAAGCGATCATTAATATTGTGTTGTTCTTTGGTTTAACACAAAATGTAAGCAGTGTCTCTGAGCGAGTTCAAACGTTTTGAGCATGTAAAGATATACTGCAATACTGACTTGTGCCTTGCGGACGAAACTGGACACTTAACAACTTGCCATCTTTTATCACAGGTAATCATGTGAATAATATTAGTTAAACTTTTTCAACAACTTATAAACATGAGCGACCAGGCTGATATATTAGCGAATCGAATCTCAAATTATTTATTACTAAAGATTGAGATTAGGCCCTGGACAGGTGGGTAAACAATTTCTTCGGAATAAAATCGTATTTCAAAATTAACAATGAAGCGATCAAAATTTGTTATCGAGTAATATTACCTATTGTTCCATCCAACCACGAGCTATTCCTGGTTTTGCGCTTGATTCAATCCTCTCGAGTTAAATTCAACACTGACGGAAGGCTCCGAGGCACCATTTGATAATTTATCACAGATTTTATCGTTTATCAGCTACTCAAAATGTCAGTAATACAGACTCCTTTTTGTTCACTTTAGTAATCAACGAGTATTTTCGAATCGAAAGGGAAATGCTTGACTCGTTCTAGAAATAAAAGGTAAAACATACTCCCACAGTGAGGTCGCGGATGCTCAAAAAGAGTCGCCTCATTTTTTTAAAAACTACATTCATAAAACATTTAATATTGCGACGGAAAGATAGCTTTTGTTCTACACATTGTTGATTGAAATTTCGTGCCGGCGATAAACTCTAAATTCTGGTACTAACCGTCGTTACTGGAATCTGGGCATACTAAAGAACATAATTGGAATTAAATCCTACGGCAATAAAAGACATTTATTCAAATCCTAGAGTACGAACGTAGAGATTTTATATAGTTTCATGAAAGCAGGCTCAAATCGTAATTATGGAGGTTCTTCATGATTTTCCTTAACAGGTTTCCGATGTCGTATACTCGAATCTTCGTGAACTGGACCCAAACGATGAGCATCTTACCAGATCAAGCCAGTACGCTTTTCCCGTACTGGCTGGCCAATCTGCTATCCACGTACCCGTGGAAGTTTACACTGGGGGTAAGCTTTGAATGAATGTTGTCATAGGTAGGAATAAAAATGGATTGTGATAAAAGTGAATAAAATAAAGCTGGTTTTCTTTATTCATCCTTAGTAGTAATAAATTTGCATAGTATATGCCAAGGGCAATCTTAAGGTTTTAAACAATGAAAATTTCAGCTTACCCATTTAAGAGAATGTGAATCGCCAAGCATTAAATGAACATCAGTAAATCAAATACACGTAAAACATAAATAATTTTGCGTTGGACGTTTTCGGATAATTTCGGTTAATTGCTATCACTATTATGCCATATATCTGCATTTTAAAAATAGCACCAGTTTGATGGTGTATGAGTCGATGGGAATGAAGAATATTGACCTTGAAGACTTTGATGGGAAGTTGCATTAATGACATTGGGTCATGTCTTCCTACAGCTAGCCGGTGTTCATGCAGCCTTGTGCTTAGCTTGTGGCCAGTTTGTCCGATATAGTTCTTCTCGCAATCTCCGCACGTAGTCTTGTAGACAATATTCGATTGTTCTTCTTTTGCAACATTGTCTTTTATATTGTTGAAGTGATTGCGTAATGTCGACGCGGGTTTGTGCGTAAATTCTATTCGAAATGGCCGAATGACCCAAGCTGCTATTTCTGATATATTCTGCACATACGGAAGAGCGCGTCTAGCTCTGTTTTCATCATCGTTTCTTTGTTGGGTACGGTTAACCTTGTTGCGTAGTACGAAGCTTGTCGGACAAACCGGCCGCAAGTTATGCACAAGAATGCATGAACACCGGTTAGCTGTACAAAGACACCACCCAAGGTCATTGATTTCAATACACGTTGATCAATTCGGACACCAATTTGATTGGGACAATGCGAAGATTTTAGCCGAAGAAAACAACAGACCAGCGCGAGAATTCATCGAAGCGTGGCACTCAACAACGACATCAATTAACCAGCACCTACAATTGGCTACAACCTATGAGCAAACGAAACCTCGATGGACAAGAATGAAAAATATGAATTTCATCAACCACCGGAAGTTATGGGGAACGGACAGACAGACCTTATAAAAACCAATGAATACCACTTATAAGTTACTGCAAAAGAAGTTCTGCTGATGATGTCATCTAGCTTGATGACGAAACGTACAACAACAATTACACAAGCTCGGCAAACAACATCTGAACAACATCCTTATGCTGAGCTACGTATATTCTCCTTCTATATGATTATTATTTCTCATGATTTTTTCCCAACTGCAATTTTGACTGAACCCATCATCGTTATAATGTTTATTATTTTCCAATGTTCCGATACTTGTAGAACAAATACCGAGTATCTTAAAATCACTGATTTTATGTCGAAAATTACTACACCGCATGGCTTTTTCATGTTTTTGATCAGCTCCAGACGTTTTTCACACAATCAAATGGTCAAAAGCGATGGATCGCATAGTGGCGAAAAACCGTGGACTCCATTTCACATACTTTGCGAGTAAAAGTGGAATTTTTCGCGTTTTCCCAGGTAATAAACTATATTCACATGTAGAAAATTTTGATTATTCAGTCTGATTAGTTATATCTGTTGCTTTTTGAAATTGTAGACAGTTTATTTTCTGTTGCAAGCCAATTATTACAAATGTTAAACCATATATGTTGTACTATTTCTGAACCAGCCGATTCTTTATGATATTTCAGCGATATTCTAAAAACGTACTGAAGATATATTATTGTTATTGATGTATTTCGAGGTGTAGAAAGTGACAAGTCAATATGTTTTCGGAAAGAACTTGTGTCACGTTCATTGAATCATATAAAATTATCCGAATTGGTTAAGCGACTAATTGTCAGATCGTCACACACGAGTTAAAGTAAATGGAGTGCTATCCAATGAGATCAAACCCACCGCAGAGTCCCACGATGATATTTGCTAGGTCCGCTTTTTTCTCCTCAACACACACTCATATCATCCAAAATGATTCTGCTTGTTGATAATATCATAATTTGGACGCGAATAAGACTGCAGAAGACTAAAAAACTGCAAAGGGATTTGGACAACGAGTCAGATTGAGAGGCTCTCCATGATTTGGCTTTCAACACACGGAAAGCGAGATCCGTTGGTAAGAATGTTCCTTGGACTTATCATTTGAGAACAAAAATTTGGCGTGGATCTCGTTGAAAATTGTCCTTGGATTACGGATGAGTAGACACCTGAAGAGCACGGTTAACGGCCAGAATGTTTGTCGATAGGCCAGATTCTTGATAGTTATCTTTCGCTCTTATCGCTGGTAGCGTTACCAAGGATAATGAACGTCTAACTTCGCCCTAGGATGGAGTATGCGGTAGAGGTCTGGGCTCGTTGGCTGCAGAACGACATTGCTCTCTTTGATAAAATCTATCACAGAGCGACAAAGTTAGTGAGATAGTTGTGGGTCTTTGCAGCGTTTTGTACGGCGAAATATTTTGAAGTCTATGTCTATGTGACTTTACTCAAATTGGGATACGGCGTGATCTTATTCTTATCTCTAGAATATTGTCTACCGAATGACATCCATTAAGACACTTGTTTCAATAGTGTGCTGAGAATGTGACTCGTGGACAGTATTAAATTGTCGGCGTCTCCTTTTGCCATACATGCTATATTTCTTTGGAATTACATACCTGAGGATTTGGTGGACTCTCCTTGCCTGGTGATATATACAACGGATTATCGGCGGACTTCCGGTTCATTGCTCCAATATTGTAGGTAATCGTTAGGTGTGACAGGTGACCACCCTATGATTTCTTATCACCAATTTCGAGTCATTGACTCAACGTTAACCACATCAATCCCACGTTTCACACACTTATTGATTGTGTCACTTTAAATTCTTGAGTTCTACTGTTCCAAAGCGAATCGCATTCCCCACGGATCTCATAAAACAAGAGAAAACAGATTGGCCGAGCGTGGTAATTAAGCACAAGACAAAGCACAGAATACACGCCTATCTTATATAGGACAATCAAGTAACCACAGCACTGACCTGAAACATGTCTGTCACATTTGCCACTTCAATCTGATTTGTTACTTGAATTCGCTTCAGCACGCTTCAATAGTACTTCCACCAAACACACGCCTGCGATTGCTTTGTCAGAACGCACGTTCCCGCTTGCATTACTTCAAAGAAGATAAATGCCTGAATCTCATTTTCCTGAAATGATTCATAATACATAATACTTCCGCGATTTTACGATATTTTATCAACGTGGTTAACTTTATAACTTCACTAATAAGACGTATGTATTAACGCACAACATACCAGAAGTATGCAATCGTAAAAAAACATACGAACCGAATCACCGAGATGTTTTACTAAAATTTTATCTCGCAACGAAGCACATTGTTACTATAAAACCAAAAAGCTGGAGCATATAAACAACATTTCGTGCACTTGCTTATTAATTCCTAAAGAAATATTAAATGTTTCGTCTAAAAATGTCTGCCCATGGATACAAACTCGACGCTAAATTAGAAAATAAATTTTTTAATCCAAATATCATTCATACGAATTTACACAAGTATGTTGTTTTTGCTATTAGCTTTTCCGTGGGATAAGAAAGACGTGGACCTGTTCGATATACGACAAACGCCGTGGTGAGTAATGAAGCTGCATGCATTTGGTTGCCTGATGAATTTCAGTTTTGAAATATTTGTATTTATCTTTATTTATTAATGGAGTATGAAGTGTGAATACCGAAACAATATAGCCAGAAACCGGTAGTGGAGTGTAATTTCGGGGGATGTGAGCAACACATCACCATAGTGATATTCTTTTTTAGTTCTCACGGTATATTTTCTTGTGTATTTTTCCGGTTCCTCGTTGCTTTATTTTGAACCGTTGTATAAATAAACATTACTACTTTAAATTTATCAGTAACTGAATAAAACGTATTTTTAAACAAGTTTTGGTGCAAATCCACCAGTTGTTCAAACGAAAAATTCAAGTTTGTCAAACAACTAAACATAATTTACACAATTTCCAAACCAAAATAGCGTCCAAACTACATCTTGGAGAACTACGCTAAAAATATTCGTGAAAATTTTTTTTAAGAAATTTTTGGGTTGCTCAATAATCATAATAAATTGTTGAAACTGTTTTTCTGTAATATTATTATATCAGATCTCATGATCGAATCAGTTTGATGTACGATTAGTTTCAACGATGATATGGTGGAAACGATTTTTAATTTAAAAAAACTGTTTGATTTCAATCTGAAATCCAACTACGTTGGTTATTCTGGAGGTTCTTCGTCGAGTGCTTATATGCCTAGGAATGATCACCGTCGGCTAGTTTTGGAGAGCTAACTAATGAGATTTAATTAAATTAGTTGTATTTATAATGTGATAGTCTTGTTTAGCTTATTTTCCTGCTCAGGTGTGTAGAAGCGAATCGATTTAATTCTAGTCACGTTTCGTGAAAGCTAAAGGTGGTCTAGAAACTTTTTATATTGTTGCGGGGTTAAAGTCTTCAGCGTAGCCTATTGACTGCTATTGGGATTTCACCGAGATCCCATGATTTCATGTGACTTTAAATTCTATACCTCAGCCCACAATTAAAACAATCGAATCAATACTGCACATCAGTTTAATGGCGTTCATACATAATGCTTTTGTCCAGAATAGTCATGCCCTGTATTTGATTACCGGAAGTATTCGTATGATGCTACTATTCTGAAAGTGCCTGGAAATGATATCTACTGAAAATTAATTGGTCCATTGTCATACTTTTATTCGAAATTTATAAATATATTTGGTGCAAATCGGTTTGTCTGCATATGCGTAATGACTCATGAAAAGTATTCAACTGGATTATACGTGAAATTACATTATTATGTAAACAAAGTTAAACTAGCCACTGCTATATAGGGTTCTTAAAAAGAACCACAATGTTCAAATACAGAATCACAAAGTGATTCCTCGCCAAGCGCTCGAGGCGCACGTTAAAGCACAAGGCTCACTGAACCTGATCTTAGTGTCCCCACCTGATGACGGCAAACAGCCAGAAACCGGTAGTGATGTGTAAGGGATGATGATGTGAGCACCACAATCAATTATTATGTGTTATTTCTTTTTCATGGAAGAATAGTTACTATTCTTTGGTAATAATAAAACATTTTTACTTTAAATTCTTGAATCTTGAATATTATACACGTTTAAACACATCCCAATAAAAGAAACGCTAGTCAACCTTTCGCATAATATACACATGTGAACTTGTCAATGATTATAATGCTCGTTATTTTAATGTAAATAATAACCTAAATCGATCTTATAATATGGTTTAACATCTTTTCATTTCTAGGTACAACCAAGGTGCAACAATCCCGAAGGACCTGCTCATTCTGATTGACACGTATGTTAACCACATAGACTTTAACTAGTTAATTTCCCCACAAAGAATATGACAATATCACTTTGAATTCGATGTGTATTGTTTATCTTGCAGGAGTGGTAGCATGACAGGATTATCCTTGAAAATTGCAAATGTGTCGGCTCAACGAATGATTAGCAACTTAGATGAGAATGACTATTTCGTGGTGACCCATGTGAGTTGCTCGCACGCTCCAATTGTTTGTGAATGCATCATCAATGGATTTCAGATGCAACTGATAATTCGCCACAATGTTTATTTCTTTTGGCAGTTTCACGAAGTAGATAAGAAAGGACCGTTAACTTTGACTACTTTGAATCAGTCGCTGTGTTTCGAGTCATTTGTCAGAGCAACGAAACGAAACAAAAATGTAAGCTATTTAAATGTTATTTCGAAAGGTAGAATCGCCGTCCTGTTTCGCGGAGATTAAAACGTGCCTCCTTCCTTTTAGCGAGTCTTCAAGGAATTGAGCACACTGACAGCAAAAGGTTATGCACAGTTTGATCAGTCTCTGAAGGAAGCTATCAACATGTTTGAACAGGTAGGTCGCGTCTTGCATTTTTGCAAGATGTTCATCATTTCTAAACTTATATTTCAAACATAAGTGAGAACTAATATGTCACGTTGAACGCACCCGGTGCTTTCTATGTAATTCCATAGTTTTCAATCTTTGCCAAATTCTGCGTCTTATGTAATAGAGGGTGCATATACCCATCACTTACGCCCATTCAATTCCACTGAATTTTTTCAAGCAACGGCGGCACTATTTTTCTGCTTGTATTTTCAATTTGTAGTATCTCTATATACTCCCAAGTGGATACCGTCACTGATGATTACGTCATCAATCCTTACTTCCGTTGGTTACGCTGTAGGTCAATTCTATGTAACAATGGAGAACAGTTTTGGCGTTTGTCTAGAGCAGTGTTTCTCATAGTTTTTTTTAAATCAACGCCCGTATGACACTATTTGATTTTCCACCGCCTCATAATGGTTATATTACTGTATATACTAAAAAATGCATGTATATATGTTATACATAAAACATCTAATGAGATGGGTGATATTGGTGTTTGGGTACCATGTAACTCAACCTAGGATCGACACTGCTTATAAATAGTTTCAAAGATATCCTTCTCACAATTTTCAGGCGATTTATTTACTTAGTAAGGAAACTAAAAGTGTACTGAACCCTCAGCAATCGATTGGAATATGTTTGGGGCCGATCGTGTATTCATAATGCAAAGGAATTTGAGTGCAAGTGATTGCACTCAAATTCCTTTGTACTGAACCCTCTTTTAGCTATGTAAGTTGACGGGAAAGCAAGAATTTAAAGTTTGGATATGTTTCTGACATATTTCATTCTACAACCGCAAATCCGCGTACGAATGTTTTGAAAAGTGGGTCTTTTTCATTGTTGTTCTCCGCATTTATTAATTTTTCTTGAATTATAAGAATAATGTCACTCGCACAATCATAAATAAATGTCTTGTTTCTCCATAGTTATAAGGTCTTGGTATCTTGCATACAAATAGCTGCAGGAAAAACTTGAAATCCATTTAGTGCTGTCACAAGTCTCGTTGGTTAGAAAAGGTTTGCATGTAAACAAGGATTCAGTAATATGTACGATACCATAAAATAACTGGATCTGAAACATTTTGTTTCGCGATTCAACAGTCAATTAAGCGTACTGACAGCTTCTGGCAACATTACTCAACTGTGAGGCCGTCTGAGTGACGTTAAGCAACTCAAACGACGCAATACATAATTTTGAAACTGAGATACTTTTCTGTATTCAACGTCTTCTGTACCTTCCCATTAAAGACGTTCACTGCTACCGCCTCCTTGTACTTTGTCAATCCCCCTGCGGGACGGTGCGGGCCACTTCGAGAAAGACTTGTCTAGAGTATCACTCTGGATTCAGTACCAAACTTATGATTACTTTACGCGTAGTCATCGTCATTTTCCGCACAATCGGTTGTCTTGTCTTGAATAGTCTTTGTGAGACAATCCTCTCAGATAAATTTACTGGTCATACAGAATATCACTGAATAATTAATTCATCATAAGGTTTCACTATCCTGTAGCGTACAAAGCCATTTGTTCTAAACAACATTTGGCTGAAAACCAGCCATTGGTTTCCAAGCTTTGTCTGAAAAATTCCATCGAATTTCTATTATTCAGGCCAACATCGAAATATTCGACTTGCTTTTTCTCTTGGCGCGGAAGGAGCATCGCCTCAACTATCGGTGTCAGTTAAACTGTTTCTTTCGTGAGACTTCAGTTTATTTGCTTGGCACTGTACAATTTAGGCAAGATGTTGGCATTTACTAGCCATGGATGATTAATGTAGTTGTCTGAACAGCCGTTCAACTGTTGGTTAAAGTGATATATATTTAAGGACAGCCCTTTTTCGAAATTTGCTGGTCAGCTTCAAGAACTGTTGTTAGTTAAAACAAGTTATTGCATCACGTAATTTACTCAAATGCCAGTTAAAAGTGTGAACTCGTTTTTGTCTAATGAATGAAACTTGAATGCTGAACACATTTATTTAAGAGGAAAGGAAAGCCAAGGGAACGAAATTCGCATCTAATTAATCATTGCAAGAAGTACTCCAACAGTTTCTAACCATTTATGTAGAGAACAAGATTCTAAATGTTTTTTTCGAAAATGTTTAAAATGTCAAATCTATAGTAAAGTTTTATACAAGAAAAAGTAAGTGTACAATAGCAGAGATAAAAACATTAAATAACACAAATCAATTAAGAGATACATGTATTCTCAATTGTTCAAAGACCACATCCTTTCGTATGAGAAATCTTGGCGCGAAGGAGAAGATTGATTGCTGTTTTAACGACGCTCGAGATATCAATATGTTTTGTACGAGTAGGAGATTAAGACTGATTTTTTAGCTAGATTGTTGTTGAATATTCATGACACATTCTTCACTGTTCTAGCTGAACAATATTACTCGGAGCGACCGTACTGCAAGTCAATGCAACCAAATATTGGTTGTTCTCACTGATGATGCATTCACGTTCGATGAGAAAATAATCGAGGTTTTGAAAAACAAACCAGCAAACGTGAGTTCCACATTATTTATGCCATACCACTTGGCACACAATGCGATTTTTAATGCCAACATCTACAACCTAACACGGTTTCAGTGTCATTATGTATTCTGAACATCGATTTATGAAGCATATGTGTTCGTTTCAGATCAAAGTTCTGGTCTATTCAGTTGGTGATCCGGTTAATATCGAGGACACGTATGAACGTGGGATATGCAGACATCAGGGTACGTACTGATGATACATTTTGAGTCACTTACTTACGCTGAATATACGTCAAACGAAATCGTGCGATTATGTTGTTGGAAAGTCAAGTCAATCAACGTTATACATCTAACTCACTTTTCGAGGTGCTTGAAATCTACATGTGATGTAAATATTTTCAACTTTGCATGGTGCTGACCTAAAACATTACTCATCAGCACATTCCGGGTCGAAATTTTCTATTTCTAAGTCGTGAAGAATTTCGAAAAGGATTATTTTGTCCACCTGCTAAGTTTTCGTTATATTTGATCCCATTTTACTCCCATTTTATTGTCAATAATCCATAGTCCCATGAACAATAACTAATGGAAAGTATTACCAGATTTAAAAATAATCGTCTATTGCACCTTTGCTAAATATTGGGCTCAGATTTTAGTATATTCTCGCAGTGTTTTCTGTGCATACCGAATACCTCATTGTTAAAAAAATCAACACTACGCCGTTTGCCTATCATAATAGCCAGATAAAGGTCCAATGGTGTAGATCTTACCGCAACATCTATTGCGTAACGACTCACATTCATTATACAGTACGCCGACCGTTAACCACCTCCGAATCCCACAAGGCAAGAGAAAGTTAAATAGGCGAACCTTAATCGAACAGATGAAAAGAATGCGAAGTAACTAACTACAACAGGCACCTCGAATCAAACTTCGTCGGCCGTCACTTCGATCGGATATCTCATTGATTGGTGCCACTTGGTTCCATTGAGCCCTCGTGACGTTGAGCGATTCTTACGGACATTAACAAATGGCATATCACGTGATAGCAACTGAGATTCTTCTCTTGTTCTTGTTGTTGAGCCTGCCGCATTCTAGCGCGTTTGTCATTAGTGTTCTCGAACTTTTCGGTTCATCCCGTTCTTGTTTGGTGCTGGAGGGCAGCGTTCAGCGTATTATACGCCATTATCCTTTTTCGCGAGCACACTTTATGTCCACTATAATGAATATTATCTCACTAGTTTCGTATATTATTGCATTCGCTGGTCTTGCAAATAATTAGTCAATTATTAACTACCTTTCTACTTCTTCGCACATCACGATTCGTTACGGAACGACAAGTAAAAGGATTTAGACAGTGAGCTTAACTCATGGATGGTAGCTGAATTTTTATACGTTGGATCCGATTTGCTGTAAAATTGTTTTTGAATATGTAGTCGTTCATGGTCCCGCAAATAAAAAAAGTTTAAATCTGAATAAGAACATTAATTAATTTGTTGAAGTAGTTATGTAGTTCTCACTGGTAATTAAATTAAGACCAACGGATTTGATTATCGTATTCAAGCTTTGTATCTTTAAATTTATGTGTCTTATATTATGTCCTATTTATTAAACATTAAAAATTGCTAACAACCTTAACTTCACTGACTCGACTAATGATTTCTCACCTCGTTTACTAGCTCAACCATGTTACATAAGAATGATTTATATCCAAATCCATTTTCAGGTCATTACAGGTATTTTCCTAGCACTGGGGTTGTTTCGAATCTAATGAAGGTAAGGCAGGTTACGAAAAGCAATAAACATTTTTAATTTATATTTAGTTCCATCATAATCATGCTACTTTAAAGCAAAAATTTTAAAAGTATAAACAAGTACTCGACTTAAATAAAGACCTCTTCATCTGGGGGGAATTTCATGTAATAATGTACATCATACTTTATCACTTAAGCCAGAATGATTTGCAGTTTATTCACATTACATCCAAATTTGCCTCAAAAATAAATGCAATAACTGCATCAATACAAGGTTCACATTTTCTTTAACAATTTTCATAAGACACATTTTGTGGTTTATTTGCTCACTGCTAATAAAACAATCACTAAACGTTGGTTTATCTTTAGAATGACGTTCGAGTAAACAATTTATATTGACAGCGACTTTAACGCATTCCGTTTAAATACACGCGCAAGTATAAATTTAGCTACTATGCGCGAGAAGGGTGGCATCCACGATGGTGACGGATTTGCATACAATTTGTTTAAAATAATTAAGGTATGGACGATTATAACTTTAGGCTCTATTACCTCTTCAATGTGGATGAACCATATAATAAATTCTTTGCCAAGAATGCGGTCCATTACAATGTAATGAAAAGTAGCAAAGTGGTTACATTAAGTACTGGCAAGGCCGGTGGACTCTAGACGTTTCAAATGAAATCATCGTTCCAGCAATTCCTTTAATTTCCATCATATTAGCGGGACTAAATAAGATCGTTGTGACTGTTTTGTATTGAACCAGATCGGTCGAATTAATGGATCTGCGTGGTAGAATATTCTCCTTCTCATTCAAAAATATTTTACTCAATAATGACCGAGGAAAATTTTGGAATAATGTATTCACAAATTTGAAACACAGAATTTGAAAGTTTATAACAATGATTCAACGTGCAGGTGTTTTATTCGGACCATATGCTAATCAGTGCACGAACCATGAATGAATAATCAATTATTCGCAAAACTGCATATTCGGGAGAGTTGATTTAATTCAGTTCGCCGAGTTGTGCATTTCAATCATGTGATAAAGTCGAAGTTTAGTGATCTTAGTGTACCTTCACTTGACCTTGAAAATGAATTCAAGGTTGCGTATAAGCGATTATTAGACTATCCTGATGATTCTCCGTCAGCATGTTATATAGAAAATAATCAATATTTTGAGATGTTATATAAGATTGGCAATTTTTTGCAAATTATTTGTGGACCTCAATAAAAAACGCTTTCAAAAGTTTAGGTGCTTCACTTGCATAAACGTTTTTGATACATAAACAGACGGTTAAATTAACAGTTTCCCATCCTCTGATATATCAATCTCTTCTCATTTTTAATACTGAAATATTCTCGGGTGATGGTAAATTAACCGAAAAATGTATATGAAATCTATAGATAGTGGTCCGGCTAGTTCGAAAGTGTTCTCTTCAAGCTAAAAGACAGAGTACTTCGCACTTCTATTATGATTCCATCTCCATGGCGTTTCATCGGACCCAGTAAAATATCGAAAATTTAAAGTTCCAAAGGCTTGCAAATGGTGATTTTTAATCACAAATTAAACGAATTGTAGGCAACAGAGCATTATAAGTTATTTAACAAAGAATATTCTCATATTTCCTATATTTTCCCAGGATTATATGGAACAATCCACTGTTATTGCACGAGGTTCCGACAAAGGGCCCATCAAGACCGACGTAATATTACATGGTGCAAATGACTTATTTCAAACCGCGGAATACAATGTAGGCCAATTGGATTATCCATATTCTGCATGCCAGCGCATCTTTGCATGGAGGCAATCGCGAAAGTGTGTGTTGCTCATGTTTCGTATCACCGGTAAATTACATGTATTCAGTTGGCAAAGACAAATAAGTTAACCTCGAACAAACGGGCATTCCAATGAGTATTGACTCACAAATATGTATCGAAAACAACCAGTTTTAGCTGCTATTAAATAAGGCATTTCTTTCACGAGAAAAATTGAAAGACTATAAATACTAATAATATGAACAAAATAATTACTTAATCATCAACATTTACGTCGACCTGGATTTGACTCATTTACTGTTATATCCTAAGTCAGAGTGAATAATCACGCCTAAATCTTTTTCGTAGGAAGCGGGTTTAATAACAGTTCAACCTAAATAATATCCTTTGTTCAACTTGCTGTTGAGCGATAAAAAGCTGTATTTCGAGTCAGTCAATGGCATTTCGTTATCTAAGGACAACGCATAAATCATATTCGGATCCCGTTACAAGTTGTGTATGTCAGCGCCTAAGCTTTGTGTCATCTGCGAAAATAAGCACTGGTGACTGTACTATAGTAGGCAAGTCATTTATATATATTAGAAGCAAAAGCGGTCCGAGGACGGATCCTTATGGGACACCACGGGCAACTTGAATCGACTCGAATAGCTCATTTTACATCTAACGGGATATAAACCATTATTTAATACATACATAGAGTTTATCATTTACTCCGTATGTAATGAGTTTCAACAAGATCAGTCCATGATTGACACGATCGAATGCTTTTCAGAAATCAAAATTAATTACATCCACGGAGTTACCAGCATCCAGTAGCTCAGAGCAGGCTTCTTTTGCTAACATCAAGTTTAGCAAGCAAGATCCTTTTTTCCTGAATCCATGCTGTGCTTCAGAGATTAAGTTACGAATATCAACGTGATTCCGCAAGGCATCAGCTATAATGGATTCCAGTACTTTAGATAACACTGGTAATAAAGCTATTGGACAATCGTTTAATGGATTTTTCTTTCGCCGCCAGTGAAGATCGGATTAGTCATGACAGTTTTCCAAGTTTTTGGCACGAAGCTCTGTCCGAAAATTATGTTGAACACTTTAGACGTCGGTAATGGTAATTCGGAAGATAGGCCATGCAAAAGATTGGGATGTATATTATCTATTCCGGATGAACCTGTTTTCTTCATTTTCGTTAATTTTGTTTTAACAACTTTGGAAAGGAATTCCACCTTGTGAAGAATTGGCAGGCTACAGTTGCTAGAGCTAAGAAACTGTCTACGTGTCGACACTTGCGAGATTACTGATGCAAATTGTTGTCGAATAACGTTTGCACAATCTTTAAGTGATGTCACTATGCTAGTAAGTATGGTTTATTCCAAATGTTTTTAATCTAAACTGATTTTAGATTTTTACTTCATATCTACGGCTATATAAGTCTGCTACAAACAAATAATTTGTTCAAAATCAAAATCACACATTAAACCAGGATCAGGCATATGAACGCTTAGAAATGACACATTTCGTGTCGCTCGTATCCCTGTGCTAGTGTTATGTTTGCTTCCATCATTCAGAGTGGGCACGCTTAATTCACAGGCAACATTGAAGCGTTTCTTGAAATTGCAAGCTTAGTCTAAATTCGAACAAAATCTAATTTCGCTACACTCACTTGTAACCAACAGTACTGGAGGCTAAACTCCGCGATTCGTTGGAATGAATATCAGCTAAATATCTTAGATCATTTATAGAAGTCTCCAAGCATGGAATGCCTTCTTTGAACGCAATGCTTTTTTGTACGGTCCTAATCCGACAGTGGTTGTCAAAAGCATAGTGTTCCATGTTTCACGAATCAAATACTGATATTCCAAACAGATGATGTCATTCAACTAGAACGAGTTAGTGGAATGTATGTAGAAACCCAAGGCCGAAATCAATATACGTTTGATTAACATTTCCAGCATCGATCCTAAATGTGTAAATCAAACAATGTCAAAACCCGTTTTTTGTAAGGCACATCAAATAAGGGCTTAATTTATGTTACTAAAATTCATGTTACAAATACTTGTACACAAGTACCTTGTAACCACTTGTGTGTGCTGAGCTCAATATAGGATTTATTTTTCTAACGTTACACGACATACTATTTAAATTCCTTTCATGAGGCAGTATTTACATCGTTGCACATCGTTTAGTAACATGCCTGAGATACTCACTTTGGTGGTTTAGAATTGACTTTTTGACCGAAAATTGGCGATATAGTGAGAGAAAACTGCTACGATACCCAACGTGTTTCACATTTGAATGAAACATCAATTTTATTTGGAGTGTTTAAACATTGCTGTTAGTTATCAGAACAACTTTGAATCTCCAAATCGCCGCTGATTTGAATGAATGTTAACATGCATAGGTAAGTGCGTCACACAGTTATATAACCACTACACATAATATGAATAGCATTCCTTCATGCACTACCGAATAGAAACAAAATAGTCGAAATAATTCACTCACAACTCAATCCAACACTGGTCAATGTAAATGGTGTGTGAAACACGAACTAAATAGACACAATGTGCTACATGTCAAATAAATTGGTTCTGTGAAAAATATGTTACATCAATTCAACTCTCTTGATAACGAGATCGTTTTTTGTGCATCAGCATGCCAGATTTAGCACGCACCACTTCATTGCTTGATACATGACTGAAACTCGAAATCAGTAGTTTATTTTGCTATATTTACTTTTTTCCAGGGCACCGGCCTCATGATCAGCCTTTCTAAACCAGTTTACAATCGCACAGTGAGTCACATTAAATGCAATGTACAAAAATAGAGTAGCATTGTCAAAATAACACCTGGCCTTCAATGTTTCAAAAGTTTAATATTTTTCCATGAACTAGAAAACATTTGTTTAAAAGTTTGTGCTTTGACATAGAATTTTCACATCAAACTCTACATGACATGCATGATAAAATGAAAAAAATTAATCTGATCAACATCAAACTTTAAACAAGAGCGTAAATTGATGTCATGTGTTATTGCTTAAGCTAGTTCGGTCGATGTCGATGTTGGTCAAGGCCAACTTGGTCGAAACGGGACACCGAATGAAACCAGAGGATACATCTCTGGATGGGGTGCAAGAGAAGGTGAGAGTGTGTGGCTCGACACATTGGCAACGATGGCAATAAACCGACATTAATGGAAAGAGTGCATCATCTCTATTATTCAATGACATTTTTATATTGGTCATAAACTATCGTGAAAAAAAATTCAAAAAATGACATGTCTAAATGGACAAAAAATTATCCACGGTTCTTTTTCTCACTGTTCCCTACCCGCTTTGTACATTTCATTGTTTCTGTTGAACGGCGCCTTATCTGTATCAGATTGTGCACGATAAACCAAAATGTTTAGCAAAGTCTTGGCTAAAACAATTTGGGGACAGCTGAGGCGATAGCGATCAAAATCTCTTGACCGAACTCGTGTGCCAAGAAGCAATTTGTTCGTGATCGCTCAATGCCTTAACCAACATCGATATCGACCATACTACCTTAAGCTGGTTCGTATTTGTTTATTTTTTTTTCGAGATTTGATGTTGATCTTATGCATAATTTTTGTTGGCAATTTGCTTCTTTGAAGTAGGAGTGTTTTCGACATTTTCATTTCCCCTTGCCCATCGTTTGAGTTAAAAATGTCCACCCTCTCTGAACATTATATAATTCAGTGAAGAGTTGACCTGGAAAATAATTAAGAGATGTAGAAAAGCGAACAATTATTATTAAAGTTGAAAATGTATTGTAGAACAATCGTGGCGAGACTGAACCGTTCAGTTCCGATTTGTGTGCAAATCGTCCCAGAATCTCAGTTCGATTTGAGTCAGAATAATGAGAACATTATTTACGCAGGATATTTTTTGACCGCCATTCATCCATCCACATATATTCAAACTGAGCAATAAAAATTAAAGATAACTTTTACTTGTATGTTATTTGAAACCGCTTCACATTTATTTCAGGATAATTACCAATTCATGGGACTCATGGGTACCGACATCCCCGTTGAAAGATTGATAGCGAAGCTTCCAGTCGAAAAGGTGAACAAAATTCTGAATTGATTCTAATAAAATGGGCAACCCATTACTAAAACATTCGACTGATTTTAAATAAAAATACTCCTGTAATTTTTGTCGACCTAGCACCATGTTATAAAAATAATCACATGTAACATTTACCCTAAATTTACCCAGTCAGGACAAATCTAATTTTTAAATTTTTCTCTTTTAATGTAATACGCGTCCAACGAGGGTGCCTGTACGTCGATTCGGGTCAATTCCTTTTGCGCTTTTACTTTGGGTCACAGGCCCTTGACATAAAGCAAATTCACTTTACCAGTATGTGATTTTTTCGATTTTAATACGAAACGTTCAAGTATTTTGTTGGCCACTGGGAATTACATCATTTTGTTAACAAAAGATTCAATTCATTCAAATAAAAAGTTTCTTCTTCAGTTATAAAGCTGGTTTAGCTGACTAACTTTGCGCTTGTGAAAGCGAAATTCATAACCAAATAAAGGACGAATCGAAAACGTATTTCTTTCATTCGCAAGTAGAAAGATATCGCAACCTGTCAAATCAGTCGATGAATTCCTAGCTGGCTCAAGTAAATGCATTCTTGATGTGGAACTAATCAAGTTTCACGATTAATGGTTTACATTTTGAAAATGCAAAAGGTAGACATTGCAAATGGATAAAATTAGACAATATTAATAAATCATACTTTTATCTTTGAAAATGACAAAAAATCTGTTATATTTAAAAGTGTCATCATGGTGTAAACATAATCTTGGAGGTTAAAAAATAATTATTCGAGCCTAATGAATTAATTAACTGTCGAATTTTATCGTTTGATTAGCTGACTGCAAACAACGAAAATTCTCAAAATTGCACCGTAGTGGAACACGATAATATGATGAAGCCGAGTCAAAATTCTATGGATAAGAAGCACACAATCCACAACGACCAAAGAGCGTTAAATTAACTGGACTTTGTTCTCCTTAAACCTTGCTTAACTTATTCGCACCCGCATCGACTTGGTCGGTTCACTGCGCAACGTTTGTTCATCAACTATTTGGTGATTCTGTGAAATTAAAGCACGCACGAAATCGAGGACATGCTTGGCTAGCGATTCCCTGAAACGCCCAATGTGATGAGTTTTAATCAATAAAAATCGATTTCAACTTGTGCATTCACATTCAATTTCCAAATATGTATGACTGTTCTTCACAGATCATGGAATATCTTACTATTATTCCTTATCATAATTAGTGCTATCTTGAATAACCCCCAGTTATAATCAAGATCTCTTTAAGAACATCGACGGTAATTTTTTAACTGGGTTTGTCACTCTCATTCCATTTTAAACGCGGGTTTTATCTGTTTAGTTTCATGGTTACTGAAACAAGTTTTCTTTATCTATTTCTGAAATGATAATTTACAATGTACACGGTAACGGACTGGATTCCGAATATTGAGCTATATGTTGTGAAAGACGCTATACCGTTTGGGTATGACAACTTTGGTGTAGACACATTAAAGAAACGTTAGATGATTCTGTATGTATTACGAGAGCTATAAATTAAGCAAAAATATAGTGTTGCAGGAGCACTCGGTTCACGATTCCTGAGTATTTTTAGCCGTTCCGTCAGATTCGCTCTTGTGCTTTCTACCAAGCGAATTTCCCTTCCATACACTTATTAAGGATATGATAACAATATTTATTGAGCAATTCTTGTTTGAGCTATTAGTGATAATTTTATTTTGGAATATGTCAGAGTAGGAGATCATCTTTTATTTTCCTGGCACGTGTTGTTTATTCCTACTCTTTCCGTGTTAAGCTGGGCAGTTCTCTTTACTCTGAACATTTCAGTTTGGACCTCTCGGCTATGCGTTTGCACTGAATCCGACTGGTAATGTGGCCTTTCATCCTGGACTCAAACGTTTCGTGAGTTGTCATAAATTTTCAGGGAATCGATAGAATTTTTGTTGCATCTAATAATAAATATTATCATTTTTATTACTCTTTACGTTCGTGCAATCGTTCACGTAGTATTCTACATCAACTGGTGAATAAAGATTATGGAACTCCTGTAGAATATGACATCATATTTACTCCCTGTCTAGATTCCAGTATAAGCTAAATACATGGAAATTTTTATTAAACTAGATGTGATAGCTCTCAATATTACATATGTGGCGATGTTTGATCACATATACTCATTGATATGCGTTACAAATACAGGGGTACCTGAATAATGTGATGCTCACATCCGCCGCACTTACACACCACTACCGGTTTCTGGCTGTTTACCGTCATTCGGTGGAGACAGTAAGATTAGGTTCAGTGAGCCTTCAAACAGTGGATAAGTGGTAAACAAAGTTATACTTGAAAGCCACTGTTTCATGGGGTTCGTACAACGAACCACGATGTTTCAACACAGAATCACAAAGTGATTCTTGGTCAAGCACTCAAGGCGCTTATGGATGACCAAAGTAATGTGTTGCTCACATCCGCTTCACTTACACACCACTATGTTGTGATGTAGAAATATTAAAGTGTGCGTTGTTGCATTCACAAGCTCTTATATACGGTTATGTTTATGTTGTGTGATTATAATTTGCTGAAATATGTATTGCGGAAATCGTACAAAATCTAAACTCATGAACCCTAATACTTTTTTGAAGGTAAAACTACCCTAATCGTTATTCTGATTAAAACGCTACTTCGTCGTGTTTTTTGTTTTAAATTTTGTTTTCCAAACATTAAATTGGTGAAATTGATAAAGATTGACGTAACGGTTGTCTTAAATATTTTATAATTGGGGTAGCCGAAGCGGTATCATGCTGGGACATGTACAATTTTCAAGTGGATATATCCGCCTTCATTCGCACGCACCACGAATATTAATATAGTTTTGTCCACTGGAGACAACTATTTTACTCGTATCACACCGGAATATTGAGCCGAATAATGATTCAGCTTACCATAATAAATGTTTCATCAACGCGGTTACGCACATTATCGGGAGAATATATTCTGTTACAAATCAACTAGCATGTCAAAATCGAGATTTTCAATGCAATATTTGAAAATAACAATTATTTCATTTCGGAGCAGTATAACGACTTGTTTGATTTTAGATCGATTATTCCGCTGATACGCCATTGCTTGACATCCTCGATTTGGAATTCGATACAAGTGGAAGCAAAGAGAAGGTAAATACTCACCATTAATTGATGTGACCGCGCTGAAATTTCACTTGTCACTGATTTTTGTTGAATTACGTGACCCCAAATTGAAAAATAAAAACTCTATTACAGGTCAAATTTGATTATCATAGTTTAAACAAAATCTTGTCTGGATCAGCCAGTGCACATGCTGTCCCCTGGAAATGATTACTTTTGGATTATACACTAGAGGAAGCATTTTTATTGGAGACATTTATGAGCAATGGGTTTTAATGAATCTCGAGATTAAAACAAACAATGCTGCATTGACGGTGTAAGTGTAAATTGTGATTAGCGATGAGTTATAATCACGTGCTTTGGGATGATATGCGTAACGCCACGCTCTGGAACAGTGCAAGAGCAGGGTTTGCTCAATAGACCGGCCATGACTTTTGCGAACCCGTAATAATTCGGGTTTCGGAAGAATTGCATTAGTACGGTTCGAGCTACAACATCTTCGGAACTATGAGAAGATTGACATCATCAACCACAATCGAACGATACGTAATTCGTTAATGTAGGTCAAACGAGCCCGGTGTGGTTAGTGCTTGAAGTGTACCGGTTGGCACGAAATCGATTGATAAATCAGATTAAAGTACAATCGGGAGAGGTATGTTTCAGGTCAATGTTGTAGTTACTTGAATTAACTATATAAGCTGAGCGTGTGTTCTTTTCTTTGTCTTTTGCTTGATTAATCGGCTTTCTCGTGTGTTGTGGGATTCATGAGTGAACGCGAATATCGTTGGACAAATTGACCTCAAAGATGAATCAGCACAGAAGCGTCAAGTGGTTCTGAAACGCGGGGGACGTGGTTGAAGTGGGATTGATCAACCGAAATGTTGTGACAAGAGTTTAGATGTTCGCCAGTTGCCACTCATTAACTAATGACTACGATGTCGGAATAATTAACCGGAAGTCGGCCGATAATCTGAAGCATTTGTGTAATTCCGCGAACGTAATAAACGTGCTAAACAAAAACGTGTTGGCTTTCCCCGCATATACTATAACGCGATTGATCGCTCAGCTTATTTGGGTAACCTGATTTTCCTTATTGTGTCACTTACTCAACGGATCAACGAGTTTTAGAAAGAACTGTGTAACGGTCCATTTCAAAGTTTCTCGGGTTGAATTCGCGGTATTTGCAGCAAGAAATTTATATAAATTTACGTCGGTCACGCGTAACCACACTACAAGCACAATTTTTTATTCCACACGCATAAAACCGGCGAGATTTCCCCTTTTTGACTAACTCAGTTTTGTTTATTGAACAAAGATTACTTGCAGAATCTCTAAGGGCTTTTCATCCTCGATTTTCATTCATACTCAAAAGATTACTGGCTGTCAAGTCATTTGACAACGCATGAATGATATGGCTTAACATGGAGTTGCAGGTCTAATTAGTTAGTTTTACCGTGAAGCCGATTTAATGTTTGTTTTGGTGGATATTTTGATGAAGATTAATGATCTTTAATTATTTTAATTATTCCTTCGTGTACGTAGAATATTACTTACCTTGGTAGCATGTTAATGAAGCTTTTACTCGAGTCCATCATTGAGATACGGAAATATGTAGCAACGTCTTGCTAACTGTTCATTAATTTTGGCAGATTCGTCGTCAAATGATCGACAACTTGGATGGACAGCAGATAGTGAGAGATTTCATTAAAGTTTACGATCAAGTAAGTTCTCTGAAGGTCTTTCAGCCACCTCATTCAGGTACACACTTATGAGGCCACAAGAAGATACATTTACACAAGATTACCTCAAACAGATTTTGGGTAAGTCGCTTAAAAAGAGAATTGTAAACTTAAATCAGAACTCTGAGTAATATTTTACATGCGATATATTTTAAAGTTTGAGAAATCCAATGCACTGTGAAATTGTATAGTCTGTATTTAAATATCGGCCTCCTTGGGGATAACTAAGATTCTTATCCCAAATTGTTTCTTGTCACTAAATCCCATTCATAACGATTCTAAAATTTCACATTACGAAATGTTACAAATTCTTCAATGTAATTGAAATAAAAACATAAACTTGCTTTATCATACAAGGAACATTTCGTGTTACGGTCGATCAAAATCGGGCAAACGTGATGCAACGCAAATTAACCAGTGAAAGGTCATCGGAGTAACAAATCATCTTAAATGTTGCACTCCGTGCGATTCAATCGTCAGCAATACTTGCGAATCTTGTCTCGATATTTATGGACCATGAATTTGTTTCATTACACCAAAGTACAACGAATGTGCCTCTGTGCCAATTTTAATACCAATTTTGTGATTTCTTATGAATTCCTGGGAATTAAGTTAACCGGAAAAGTCGATAACTAAAAATCATAGTTGGTATAATAAACTAGTTCATTCAGCACGTAATAGACAACCATCAATTTCAAAGTCAATTGCGAGAATGTAGAAGCTTTTTTAATATTTCGATTGAAACAATAATTTGGTAACACTTAATGTGATTTTTTTATAATTTTCTAGTCTCTGGAGTCAGTTTTGATTATATATATGTACCCGTATGTCTTGTAAGCAGCTCCTGGACTCTAGACGAATCCAGGCGGTAATCCGAACTACGGAGTATCAAACCGCCTTAAAATGTTATTTATATTCCATCAGTTATACCAGCGTTTGGTTTGTTTTTTTAAAATTGAACATTTGATACAAGATACGGAAAAGATATTCTCGTTTTTCTATTTTTCTGAATCTAAAATCCCTACACCTAGATAAATGATGTTTATTTTCATGCAAATAAGCAGTGCGAACCTTAAATCAAACGTTCACAATAGTTGCACTTTCAAGGCAAGAATAAATAAGATTGGCACAGCCACCTCTGATGTTAAATGTTCGTTTCGCTCAATAATCGCGCGTCAAGTGCTAGAATCAAATGATTGACGAAATATTAACTTTGTTTTAAACTTCAATTATTCGTTTCCATTAGGGTTTAAAAACGTACATCCCCAATAATACCTTCATTAGATTACGAATTACTTCTATTTATAATAAATGAAACTATCAGCATCAATGCCTATCCAAGAAAACTGAAATGTTGGAATATCAGCTGTTAGACAATCAAATATGAATCCTCATTCGCAAATTAGAATTTAGCTTTTAGTCGGTAATATGCCATGTCACAATCAGTGTAATGCTTGACAATGAGAACAACAATGAAGCTGTCGTGTGAGTATAGCATGATGCAAATTGAGCAACTTATTCCAAAATAACCACCCTCACAATTCTATGGAATTTGTATATAATTTAAGGAAACCCTTCCCAAGTCTATGTAAATTTGTAATAGCTATTTGCTACATGCATCATTAATTGATATTATCGTAATTCTGTTTTTGCTGTGATGATTGAAAGTACATTCTATTAGTAACTGTTTATCTGCTCGTTCAGACTGGCTTTTGTGATACCCGAAGATCAATATGAATATTTATGGATCGAAGAGTCGGACAGCTCATTAGCATCGCTGCTCCAATACAATTTAGACCGTATCGATGGTATGTGCTCATGGTTACGTGAAAAATGGAAATTATTGAAAAATTTGTTAGCATCCGTTACTTCGTTGATCATATACAACATTTGCATAAAATTGCTCTTTAAGATTTGTAACCTTAACTGAAGTATCACATGTGCCTTAAATTCAAAAAGACGTTCCAATTAGCAATCAGCTAACTGTGCTACGCAAAATTTTTATTCTGTTTACACATTATTGTTTTATTGTGTGAAAGAATGCGATTTTGGAATCCGTTTCGTCATGTACGTTGAATATGCTACTTCATTAACAACTACCTATTTAATAGAATATAATGCTGAAAAACATTTCTACTCTCAACAGCTCAATTCCGTTTGGTTCACTTGCTCGTGGTTGTTGTTGTTGTCTTCCTTCAGTCGATGTTGACCATGGATGTACATCACTATAGCATTAGCTTTTCGAATAACTGAACAGTCCGATCCGGGAGGAACAATCTCTCCCACAGCGCTCGCAGTGATAGACAGTACTCGGTCGATTGGTGTCAGTTGCTGTATCTGCTCCTTCCCAGCTTGCAGATGACGCTTTACACAATGCCTCCAATATGAGCGGTCAAACGCAAGTTCTTCCCAACTCGCGGGGTGAATGCCGATAGCTTTCGTATCTCTTTTGCAAAAGTGTTTGTACCGAAAGTGCGGTTTGACCAATGGTCGACTTCCTGATTGCAACTCACCATATGGTATATCTTTCGGAATACGACCATTTTCTATTCTGTAGATGTGGCCAAGTCACCATAGGCGGCGCTGTCGTAGTAGGGTGAAAATGCTGTGTGGACCAGCTTTTGAAAGCACTTCAACATTAGTCACTTTGTCCATTTACGATATGTTCAAGATACGACGGATGCTTCGTAAGTGAGAAGCATCCACTTTCCTTCGTGTCTTGCTTGGATGGTCCAGGTTTCACTGCCGTACAGTAAAGCATTTAGTACGCACGCGCTGTATACCATCATATTTGGATTCAATTGTTCACGATAGGTTAATAAATTTGGAAAACCTTCCCCTATTACTGAGTTAGTTGAAAATGATAAGGTCATGACCTTATAATATGATGTAAAATTTATTGTTTTTTATCAAATCACCCAACGCAAACAATTTCGCATCTTATGTGAACATTTTTAATTAAAATCGTTATTTTCAAATTCCAAAATACAGCAACGAAATTCGCCAACATTCGCATGTTTTTTTCGGCAATCCATGAGCGCGAATCTCACGCTGATATTGCAGAACCAGATTTTTCGACAGAAACTACCACGGAAGAATTTTCAACTAATCCGACGACCACAACGGAAACCAGCACGTCAACCGTCATACACACCAGCACTACGGCCGCGTCTGTGAGACAACAAACTACACCGTCTTCCAATGAAAATAATTTTTTCGGCGATTGGGATTTTCTACCATTCGGTAAAACCCGGGACAAACGTGACACACTTTATGCGTTCAATGCTTCTGAGGAGGATGCTTCTGACTTCAATTTCACTTCTTGTAACATAAACTTAACAGACTACTGTGTCAATGAGAGCCGATCCTTGAATTCTACTGAGGGTTTTACCAATTGGACAGAGCCAACTTCTACTGATGTCCAGACTACGACCACTACACAAAAGACAAGCACAACCACTATCAGCACGACAGTGAAAATTGACGAAGCCACAATACAAAGTGAAAAGCCCTCTTCAGAAGCGTTTATTCACGCCTCACTCAAACGATTTGTAGAGATAATGAGACATGAAAAGGAAGGTGAGATATTGTGGGTTAACAAATCATAAATAGTCGTCTTTTTACTGCTTCAAATTTCAGGCCAATCAATCAGACATTTTTTACTTTACCAACCTTTTTGCGTGCAACACGTGAACTATAAATAGGTTTAACTACGTGCTGAACAATTATTATTCCGTGAAATATTTGTTGAATCACAAAAGTATTTTTTGGTCCAACTTTGCTAAATGTGTATATCAGTTCTGATTTGATGTTTCTAGCAAAACGTTATGGGAGGCATCTGGAATAATAATCGAATTTGAGTAAAATCTTTGTACTTCTAGGTTAACGATATATTCATATTTTGCGCATTATTGGTTTTGTGCGGGTTGTGGACTCGAAATGGTTGTTAACATTGCTATCCGACGCCTCACATTCTGCTAATCGATTAATCGATTAGTGACGTTTATAGCCAGGTTTACACGTGTTAGCTGCCAGAACCGGAATATTTCATTGTATTTGATAATTTTATCTTTTCGCCGTGTTTACCCCAAGGACTTTGTCTATCTCCCATTAACATGTTACTCGAGCTATTCGTTTTTTGCTAAATTTTGCTTGTACATTGCAATACCGTGTCACATTCATTTTCACTTTTACCGAGCAGCAGCCAAATATTATTTAGCCTCCTTCATTTATTATCTAGCGGAATTTAAGCAAAAATGCGTCATCTTGTTCGCACCTAGCTGTTAAGTCTTTGGAGGTTTACGTTCTATCACTCTCGTCAGCAAAAATAGTTTTTTCTACCAGTAATCATGAATGATCAGCTCAATTTTACCTTCAAACGGTCAAATGTTCTCTGTGTTGATCGTGAGCTCTCAACTGTTTTTTTTCGCTGAAACAAAAAATGTCCATTTGGCAAATTTTATTAATCGCTATTTCGCTGTTCAAGCGGTTATTAACGAACGACTTGCAATCACGCACAGCTAATCGAGAAAGTGTGAATCGATTTATCTGGTGGCTCAATCGGATTGTGAAACATGATAATATTGTAACGAAATCGTCTAGAGAATTGAAACTGCTTCACCGGTCCTAGTTTGAGAACTCTTAGTTTAGTCTTATTAATACAATTAATAACTGAGAGCAGTAGTCTTGCAGATCAAATCTTTCGAAACGCAACTTGAAATAATTTTGTTTTGCTTTAAAAGCTGCAATGTCAATGCAAAAGGTATTTTATAATTTTTTATTGAACCGATGTTGCCAATACGATTGTTGTTTTATCTACAATAAATCCGGTACTATATCTGATGTTGCAGAGGCGGGAAGTGTATTAGCGATAGGCGAAAACCACGCGCTTTCGGATTAGAAGCGATCAGCAGCCCACTCGGTATATCACATAAGCGTGAAGCACCGAAATGGCCGAAGACATGATTCCCTCTGAAACCGGGATTATTGTGGGTTTGCGATGGTTATTGTCTTGTGGTTTACCGAAGATACTTATCGCTAATGCATTCCACACCCCCAAATGATGATTTCGTCTACCGTGCTGAATGCTAGCCTACATCTAAGTATTATACATATCTACTATACACCAAGGCATGGTAGTAAAATGGGTTATTTGCCTACCTAGGAATGTATTTTCGCAGCTCGATTCCAAGCTGGCTCGTCCAAGCATCTTATTTAATGTGCTACCGCAACCGACAATATCAATTATGCTAGCGATAGAAACACATTACTTGTATCCGTTATTTTAGCCAATTTCATAGTCGCAACATGCTACAAAGGCCAATGGACTGTAGCTTTCCGAGATACCACCAGGTTACTTTGACCAAGATAACGCAATAAATAATAATACCGGTGAATTCCGGTGCTATGGCTTCTGTAGCATCATGGTTAACTGGATTGTCTTGCTATCGAGATGTTTTAATCCCGCACTGGTGAAATATTTGCAATCCGAATTCTTTACCTCAACAAGATTTAAAATGGGCACTCTAACATTCTTGAAAATATGCATGATTACGTAACACGTTCACCAAGAAAAAAAACAATGAAACCACACCCAAATATGGAGTTTCAATTTCAAACTTTTTTACAAACAGCACGAAACCGGTCTTGTGTATGTGATGGGAATGCATGTAAACATTTGGCGCTTCATTATAGTAAAATCTCGGCAAAATAACAAACTCCCTGTTCACGCATAATTGTGTGCTTTAAGGATCATAATTTAAGTAAAAATTATGCTGTCAACATGGTATTGAATGAAATGGACTGCTGTGCACCTCAAGCGTCAGGTAATCACAGCAACTCATTTGAGAAATGCTAGTTTTCAGCCACTTTTTATGCCAAGAAACTTTTTTCCACCTCAGTTCATCCAAATCTTTGGAAACGTGTCCTGGATTTACTGGTCGCTGAGATGGATGGCAACAAGGCAGCGCCGTCCTATCCCGTTCGATCTCGAACAATCATGCTGGATTCCGGTCTAGGTTGGACGATTCCTCCTGAGTAAGTTGAGAAAATTCAATGCAACCCAATCATTAATGACTCGAAACTTTTACTCATTCGGTTTTTCTGTTTTCGAGGATTATTAGTGTCGTGATCTAGGAGTACCTCGCACAGACTCAAACAACATTATGCGGAAAATAATCAGTTCAATGGTATCGTGAATATCATCCAAATTATTTCTGGTCTGAACGTGATACTCTAAGGTTTAGCCTTGCGTTAAGTTGATCCTATTCACTGGCTTTTAATTTAAACTTTTTCAATATTCAAACTAAATATCGATTTCCTGTTTGAACTCAGAACTCAGAAAGTTTTATGGTAGAAAAAGCAGTAAGCTTAACATTAACCTTAGGATGACGAGGTATGGGAGTAAAAATTTAAAATCTCTAAAAAAATCAATAGGACAGTCACATACCGCAAGGTTCATCATATACTCATCGAGTTTAGAAGCGAATTTAAAAAGATTCCGAGCGTGTAATTTCTTCAAAACATAATGTTAGTCATATACTCATCGAGTTTAGAAGCGAAAATTTAAAAAGAACTCCGAGCGTGTAATTTCTTCAGGCAAAATAATCCAAGTGAAAACAAATTCTTAACGAGAAAAAATTCGATGAATATCCAATCAGAATGCGTAATGCGTAAGCCTTGTGAATGATTCGTGCTCGAGTAAGGCCATTGGGCTTTCAAGTGTTTAAGGGGGATGGTTTTCTGTCTGCACGATTTGTGAATGCCAACAGGAGGTTACTCCGTATCCGTCGTTGGGTAAAGTCGTGTAGATTCAGTTTGAAAGGCAAATTTCGGTATCGGGAGACCAACTTTGTCGCACGATGATAAATCCCGTCAAGTAGTTTGATATTCTTCCTTAGCCATGGTGCACAGACTTGGATGGAATATTCCATTGCAGGACGTACATACGTATTAATTAACAGGGTTAAGGTTTCTGGCGTGAAAATCCTGAATATCATTTTTAGATACCGAGATCGTTTCTACGGTGGTTCCAGCCGAGATCTTACGTGCTAAGCTGATACGTGTGTGCAGAGATTTCGAAGCCGCAGTGTTTTACCTTTCGCAGGGTTAAATGGTAATTCATTTCTCTCAGACCAACAAAATAAGGTACATAGATCCCGTTGTAATGCCATGCAGTCATTAACAGATATGCCGCGTTTCCGTATTTTAATATCATCGGCAAAAAGTATCAAGTTACATCCAATATCCTCTACTATATCGTTCCTTTACACCAAGAACAAAAGAGGTCCAAGCACCGAGCCTTGCACAACTAAAATTGTGACGTCTATTCTTCTTAGAATGTTGCTGCCAAGGCGATATTGGACGTGTCCATCAGTAAGATATTCCTTATCCAATTCAGCAACATCCCCGTTATTCCATAATCTTCGAGCTTTTTTAGAATGTCATTGTTGACTCTATCGAAAGTTTTTTTTAAATATCGATGTATCAAGCATTTACAGCCTCACCTTCGTCTAGTGCCTTGGTCCAATCCTCGAACGTTGAAAGAAGGTTAGATAAACAGCAATGATTTTTTGAAAACCGTGTTGTGCTGCAGTCAAAATATTTTGGTTTCTCTTATGCGCGCAGTCACAATGCGTTCCCTTAATTTAGAGATCACCGGAAGTAGCGTTAATGGTCTATTGTTTGCTGTTTTTGAACGGCTACCACCTTTATTAATGAGAGTTATCATCCCTGATTTCCAATGCGGTGTTAATATTCCTTCATGTAGGCTGAGATTGAATAAGCGCGTGAGAGGGTCCGTCAAAGCAATTCCACACATGCTGAGTATGGTGGGGTATTTTTGTCTGCGCTAGGGGACTTCATTTCGTTTAGTTGACAAAGTTCACACTCAACCATATCTTAATTGACAGTCATTTCACTCAATAATACCAAACGAGGCGAATTTGGTAAACCTTGATATTGGGATACAATGCTTAGGATTGAAGACATGTGAGTAAGACTTCGCTAACGCATCGTCGGTATATTGGGCAGAGTGAGTCAATCCATTAGGGATTTGTACAGAAAATACGCCTGGTTTGATTCTGATTCGCTCATTTAAAATCTTGTAGAGAAGCTTAGGATACTTTTTCATTCTCTTAAGCAAGTTCCATTGGAACAGCATGCATTCTTCTTTTACAAGAGTAGTGACGTGATTCCGTATTTTACAAAATCGCTTCCAAGTTGCTTACGTACCAAAATTCTAATAAGTTACGCAAGACCCTCACTTCATAGCTTACAATTTCTTAGTTCTACTGCGGATAACAAACTGGTATTTGTGGTTGCATTTGTGTGGTATAAAACTCGAATTTTTGTCAATCTTCGAATTCAAATAATTTAGAAATGTATTGTTATATGAGCCAGAATTCATGCAATCAAACTTTTGAGTGTGCGCATTCTGGAGACTGATATTTAAGGATTGAAATAGTATTTTCCTGAATAATTTTGTCTGTCCGCTCAATCGTTCCGCGCCACATACATCATCAAAGACAAGCACCGCATGGTCACTCTTTCCCAGTGGTGCCGGGTATTGAACATTATCTACCGCGGTTGCTTCAGACGTTAAGACAAGATCAAGGGTTGAATGTTGGTCAAGACACTGTCTGCGAGTTGGCTGGTCAACGTGGATGTGCAGTGAAGCAATTTCGATAACCTCCTTGAATTTATATTCAAACGAATGCAGAGTGTTCACCTAATGAAATCAGATGCGGGAGATTAAAATCGCCCATGATCAGCAATTGAGTAGTCTGGCCATTTGTGATGTATTGCAAGGATTCAACTAGTTTATCATGAAATGAGCTTTCGGACGATGGCGAGCCGCAAATGCTGCCGATTGTACATTCATCTTCATTGACTAGGTTTACTGAAAACCACTCATACTTAATACTCGTATTTGATATCATCCATTCATATTATTTATCTTATTTTTAGTATTATTTAAATTTTAAACGAAAGTAATTAATTTCGCAGCAAAACAGAAGAATTTGAAGAGGAGCTAAAAAGACAACCCATTTCACCCATTTTTCAACGGGTCTACGATTCCCCAGCCACCTTCAGCTTTTGGGTTCCAATCAAAACTCGAAGTAAGAATCATTCTAACAAAAATTCCGATTTGCATGCACACTCTAAGACCGGTTTCGTGCGGTTCGCGCTCATCAGGTAGGGACGGTAAGATTAGGATCCGCATGCGCTTGAAACAGTGTAGTTAAATTAAAAAATAATTATGTATTACTTCACAATAAATTGATAAATTCAACGTTGCTGTATGGTTTCACAATGTGAAATTGTTATTTTTCTACTTTATTGAGAATAAATAACCTAACGCTTATTTCATTTGAAACGCTTCATTTCCACAGTTTGATATTTTAGGATAAATAGGGTAACATAACTAGCACAAAATCGGTAATAAGGCGTTTGTAACGGAAATTTATGTAAAAATGGATGGAATGTTAACTTTTTTATAATCTGTTCAGGATCACCTGCGTAGCTCCAAGTTCTCTCATATTTTTAAATAAAATGCGCAGCGACCATCAGCCGTGGGATGAGTTAATCAACATTAACAACAATGAAATCGTAATATTGTTCCCGCGAACAGGATTTCTTTTGAAAGAGTGAACGATGCAAATCCTTATTGGTGGTAAAGAAGCGAAGGCCGGAAAATATTCATTCAGCTAGCGACTGTACAGAATCGTCACTGCTGTAACCAGGGCCGGGTGCCTTTTTCAGTAATCACATTGGAGTTTTCACTGCAAACATTAGTTACTGCTTAGAAAGTCCGCGGCTCGGGTGTTGAGATTTGGATAATTGAATCTAAGTTTGATTTCGCGGCATCATGAGGGTATCATTACTGAACCCGATTGCCTGGTGTAATCGTGAAAATGTATGCAAGAGAGCACATTAGTCATTTATAATCACCTTATTCGCTTGACCAGGAATCATTCTCTGATTCCATGTTTGAACAACGTGATTCCTGGTACAACGCTTGGTTGTGAATGGCTCAAAATTCGAACATTTTTCACCACTATACCAGTGTCTCAGGACTCACTGAACATAATCTTGTTGTTTATGCTTGATTAAATCGAAAAGCTTAAAACCAGTAAGGAAGTGTTAACGCATGACATGTGAAAACATTGACACATCCGAAAATTAGACTGATTACACTAGAAGGATTCAAGCTAAGCGGGTCTAATAATGGACGCTAAGATTTAGCATACCAGAGCTCATGCAGAAGAGAATTGAAGCAGCTAATGGATGGTATTTCAAGTTTTTTCATCATAGCATCAAACTATATCCTAATGCGACTCGTACTTTCTTAATGATAGCCAGACAACTTTGTAGTATTTTGCTAATAAGATACTATTATCACAACCGAAAAGCATATGCTCGTGTCTTGGCAGGTTCAACTCCAAAATTAAAGCCCTTAGTTGAAATCAATTCACCGGTCAACCAGAGTGAATACACCGAATCTACTATATCAAATGACACGGATCTGGAGTATAATTTGACCAGTGTTTCAACAGCAATAAATGAACCTCTCTACTCAAACGTGATCAACGAAGATGAATTTGACTCAAGTGATGTAGCAGCAATTACGGTCTTCACTGTGCTGTCTTTACCGAGGAGCGGGAACGCATTCAAATTTGGAGGTTGGTTTATGTCGTTATCGAGGTTATATCTATCCAATTGATAATTGGCTATCATGCTGATTGTATTAGTTTCTTTAATCATGTTAAATCACGTTGCGCAAGCCTTGTTCAATGCACAACATTGAACTGTTACTAAAGGGAATATTCACGTGGAAATTTATGGCAAAACCTCACAAACTGTAAACAAGGTGCCTACTCAATCACTGCATACATTCAGTTAACCTCAATGTGATTCGAAGTATTTAGATTTCGTTTGCAGCAGTCAATTAATTCAAAAACACAAACAATTTTTTAAACATACCGAAGTTTAATACGTGTTTACCTGTAATCTAGCTGTCATCAACTAATCACTCACAGTTTTTGAGACCTACTTTTGTTCTATTTTATTTTCTATTCGATTCGCCGTGCTTTTCAGTTATGGGTCTCACATTAGAACCGGATTATCTGTTCGTGAGACTTCAGCAACACCCAAGTTGTTCGTTTTCATCGAATAAAGTGTGTTACTTACTTGAAGATGGTGCCTACATTGCAGCCGTCAACAGTGAGGCAGAACAGCATGAAGTGAGTAATGATACCTCGAAAGTGTGTTTTAATATACTCGCATAATCGAAGCTGATTTAAAATTCGACATCCAGTCTGCAATTTCGCTACAAATTACTTCAATGAACTTGTGGTGATACTTGTTGTATTGCCGTAACTCTGTCCAGATTTATTCGTAACGTGACATCTCAATTTGTAACTGGTAATGACGACACTTGCATCGACGATGATGTAATATAAATAACTGGAATAAAATAGCTTAAAGCATGCTTTTCTATCGCACGCGTTCTGCATGACTATTTTCGTGTTAAATTACATCTGAGATAGACAGAACGATTGATTTCTTGCTTGCCTTGAAATAAAAGAGGGCCGATAAACAAAGTTCAGCTCTGGCTTATAGTAGAATATTGACTTAAATACGTTTCATTCCTAGTTACGTTCACTTCGCACAACAAATTTCGTCTCATTGAAAATCTGCTAGATTTTCAATAGAGTGCATTTGTGAAGAGAGATCAGAGGTCAGGATTATTGGATATTATCATGAATTAATTCTACTATCAAACCTAATGTCTGTCTTGAGATGTACATTTTGAATCCGAATCTCAGGTGATTTGCAGCATCTTACGAGAAACATTTAATTTTACACGCTTTCCTTTAATTCTATAATCTTTACGGAAACCGGTTTTTTATCAACCTGGAATCAAATAACACTATTCTGATTTATTGATGCCGCGATGTTTATTGATTTATTTATTCATACGATTGATAACCTCTATTTAATATAGTTATTTGCTTCTATCATTTCTATAAAATTTTATTTCTTTTTTGTTGAAAAGAGTGACGATGAGTTTTTAACGATTCATGTTAATGTATCTACAGATTGGTCAATTTCTTGGGCATGTCGACCCTCCGTTGATGCATGAATTATTAAAATACAGAATATATCAATCGTAAGTTGGCAAGTTGCACCCAATGATTTTGATACCAAAGTTCTAAAAATACTTTGTCAATATCTTGTTTAATATGAACCTGTTCTGAAACTTAATTGAATATTCTTCTAATTCAAAAATAGGTATAAAACATATCGAGTATTGCATTGTCTATTGTAACAAGTGCACTTCACATTGTACGATGTTCGTGTATTCGTTCAACTAGATATTGTTCGCAGTTGGTTGTAAACTAGAACTAGATAATTTGGACATGATCTTGGCGTGATGGAAAACATTGATGATGCATGACATTTCCGCCCAATAACTTGCACAATCATGTGGTCAATCGATATTTCTAGGCATTAAAACCTGATGTGGAGGCGAAACAATGGCGAAGATGTTCAGCTTTTAAATACTTGAAACCGGTAGATTCGGAATCATGCTTCAATACGGTTTACATCAATATAAAGCTCATGGCTTTTACCGTCCCGTGTTCAGCTTATTACCTATTTTGAATATCCAGATCAAGATCTACGAAACATTCAATAAAAAATCGAAAACGGAACGAATTAATATCAAACATTAAACGTGCAATTCGTATCAAGCGTTCCTACTTATAATAGTTCAGCTTTTGTTGCTATTGGCAAAATGTGATAAAACAAATAATGAACTCGTCAGCCTCGAAATATTACAGCCAAACGTAAACGACGCCTTGTGGCGACCCTGCAAACATCAAGAAGAAGAAGTTTAACGAGTTTTACTATTACCACACTGTTGCAAAGCATACGGATGCTGATCGTATTGTTGCAACCCGATGAATAAATGCAGCACAAAGCCAGTCGTGTGGTCTGTTGGAGGGAAATGCATTCAACTAAGGTTTTGCTCTTTAAAGCTCATTAGTTTAACCACATTCACCTGTGCGTGGGCACGTGTGATTTAATAGGTTGGTCGTACTAAGGTCATCAAACAGTGGTTTAGAAGTCTACATCTTGTTTACCGTTTCTCCACTTTTTCACGGCATGTAAATTTTGATCCTGCTGTCCCTGCCTACTTAGAGAGAACAACGCGAAGCCGGTCTTTGGCTGTGTGTGATGGATATGCAAGCAAATACGGAATGTATACTTTGTGGTTTTGTTATTGTTTTTCTATATTAACGCGTAACTACCAAACTCGGGATCTGCCTTCACATCGTCCGTGGATTGCAGCTTTGAGCCTTGAACATACCAATTTAATTTTACGAAAAACTTATTATCAAATTTAACAACTCGCATAATCAATTGTGATCATCTGCGATTCCCTTGCGTTTCAGCATCAAGGACTATAATTTTCAAGCTACATGTGAACCACAAGATGAGGAGGAAGCATTAACAGCTGGCGCTCAAGCTGTAGATTTTGTGAGTATTGTTTTGAACATCATTGCTATGAACAGGTTTTCAATCACGTTGAACCGAATGACTCATTTGTATTCGCTCATCAAATCCATCGAGACCGAAATGCAATGTAATGCTTCTCAGAATTCGTTCCCAATAACTTTGTGAAATAACCGCGATTTCAAAAATTCCAATTTTTCGCGCGAAAACTCTGAATCTGCAATCATCACTATTTCTCATTTCGCATGCTATTACCACCTTGTTCTTATATATGAGCTTGTCGAGTGTCTACAAAACGAGATGATAGAATTGTTTTGTATTCATGACATTTTTACAAATTGTCACAGACAAAAAATGAACTCAAACAATCGAGCAAACGATCATTTGTTCAGAGTCGATTAATTTTAATTTTGCAAGTTAATAGCCTTTTTCTAATTTTAAAAATTTTCGCAATAATTAGTCAATTCTCACTGGACATTTACCGGATATATCCAAAACATTAGGATATCTTGCCTTGTAACAAGCGATTTCGTTATATTTTTTCGGAATTTTAAAATGTCATGCATTCAAATTTAAAAAGCGACATCATCTAACTGTTTTAACTATCAGGTATTTAGTCTGAAAATTTATGTAAACCCAATCTCAATTAGAAGAATAAAATGAAAAGCAATATTGACGAGTAGGCGCCAGCGTTAGATCTCATCGTCGACCTAACAGCCATAGAATTAAACGGACAATCTCATAAATATTTTTAGTTAATGAAATCAATGTTATTAGGCGCACAGTCTATATAACCAGAATAAACTTCACACGACCTTGCCGGTGCTAACGCGAAATCGCATGGGATATGAGTACTCAAGAAACTTGGCATTAAATATTATTTGCAGCATTTGGAAAACCGAATACTTCTTTCAACAGATTGTTCGCTGATTCTGAAATTTTATTTTCTGTGCTATCAAAGATGTATTATTATTGACATAGCTCGGCTGATAGTTCGAACTGATTCGTGCTTCCGATAGTCTTGTATTAAAGGATTTACTTAAATCTATTTTTCTTCACCTTGTTTTCTTATATACCTTTTTCATAATATTGAAACACTTCCCCCTGTAAAACATTTTCACGATATTAATTTAGTAGATATTTAACGTTATTTTTTTACTGTGCTTTTAATTTGTGCATTTATGAAATTCGGGACCAATAATCTTGAAATAATTTAAAACTTTGCAACATAATGTTTGGGTAAAAATCAGCTATATTTCGATAAACATTTTGAAATCATTATGTTGTGATTGTTGGTGGAACAATCACAACGGGGATGCTTACATGATGTAAAATATAATCACTGACGCTTCCAAGGACCGTTCTTCGTATTGCACCAACACCACGGTTTCCAATGATAATAATATCGATCAAGTGTTCCTCAGCAATAAGGATGATTTGCTCCCCTGGTTTGTGACCGGCGCGAAGTAAAAATCGCGATTGGAGACCTTTCTGTTTGAGCATCGCTTGCAATTCATCACCTAATTTCTCACCGACATTGAGCAGGTGCTTCATTTTGTCACCCAACTCGTTGGCAACTTCGGACGGATTCATGTCCAGCACTGCTTTGGAATATTGTGGTTCGGCTACGTGAAGTAAATAGACAGTATCATCTGGGTTCATGAACTTCTCAAGGTACCATTGGATAGCCCTTTTTGTGTGGTCACTTTGATCCACGGGAAATAAGATCCGTCTCGACTTGTGAGTGGACATTTTGTTGAATGCCGAAAACCGCCTAATCGCGGGAAGTTTACGTGACGTTTAAATTTTATTGGTTAGTTTTTTAAGCACATTGATTGGTCGATTCTGAAGGTCATGTAAATAGTTTTTGAATGCTTAGCAAAATGTAAACAGTCTATCAAGTGAAGCGTGTGTCAACTGGAAAGGTTTACTATTTCATTTTGAAAGCAATGAGTGAGACCGGATCGGTATTACCTTCAAATAATCTTTAATGGCGTTGCTGAATGGTTTACTGGTTGAAAAGATAAAGTAATCAAGAACGCAAAAATTATCTTATAGTTTAATGACAATCCGCATTACACTAGAGATGACGCTTGATAATGTTTTCAGTCTGTGGGGCTGGCATTCGTTGTTTTAGTCTGTTAACTCATTCACTTACTCAGTCCTCTCCGTGCTGGGTGGCACATGAGGCGAAGACTACCCCTCGCCAGAAGTTCCGGTCTGCCGCTGTTTCCGCTGCCGTCTGCACCGTGAATCCCTGTGCATGTAGTTCGTGTTCCAACGTTCTGCGCCAAGTTTTCTTTGGCCGTCCACTTTTTCGTTTACCTAGCGGAAGCCAGTGAATGGCTACCTTCGCATGCGAACTGGGATCCATCCTGCAGACATGACCGAACCATCTCCACCGTCGTCTTTGGACTACGGTAGATACCACCTCTAGACTATGTTTTCGCAGGAGCTCTTCATTCGAAATGGTGTGTGGCCAAAAAATCCGTGGAATCCTTCTCAAGCACTTAGTTTGAAATACGTTCAAACTGCGCTCAATGGCAGCGGTCGTCTTCCAGCATTCCGATGCATACAGCAACACACTCAGAACGTTGCTCTTGAAGAGTCTGATCTTCGTGTTAATGCTGAGAGCAGAGGATTTTCAAATGGAATTCAGCATGCAGAATGGTTGGTTCGCCTTTCCGATCCTTCTCCTGACCTCATCTTCACAGTCGTTATTTACAGTCAGTTTGCTCCCAAGGTAGGCTCTATCTGTAACCTCACTGAGCGGTTGACCGTCCACGAACAATGGTGGTTGCTCCGGAATATTCTTCCGCATTACCTCCGATTTGCCAGCGTTAATTTCTAAACCCACCGTCTTGCCAATTGCCGATAGTCGATCGCTCTTGTTCTAAATGTCACTGATCTTGTATGCCAAGAGGGCAACATCATCCGCATATTCCAGGTCTTCTAGCGGTCCCGCTGGGGTCCATGGAATGCCTGCTGCCCTGCCATCGGTCACCTGTCTCATAATCCAGTCTATTGTTAGAATGAAGTGTATCGGTGAGAAGATACATCCTTGCCTCACTCCCGTACGAACCTCAAACTTTTCAGTGAGCATTCCATTGTGAGCGACTTGGCATTCAAACTTCTCATAAAAGGCTTTTATGAGATTTACTATCTTTGATGGTATACCATAATGAAGGAGGACGGTGAACGCTAATGAAGGCCTTTCGGAAGTTGATGTAGGCCACACATAGCTCTGCATTTCATTCATGTGTCTGCTCAAGGATCTGACGGAGGACAAAGATTTGGTCAATGCAAGATTTTCCTTTCCTGTACCCGGGTTGCTCTTGTCGTAAAATGGATTCAACTGCATTGGAGACACGTCGGAGAATGATGCGCAGAATAATTTACTCGTGACTGATAGAAGTGTAATGCCACCCAATTGGTGCAGTAGCTCAAGTCACCTTTCTTGGGAAGTTTGATTATAGTACGCGAACGCCAGGCGTCCATTATCTGCTCAGTATCATAGATGTTCTGGAATAGGTATTGCAAAACTTTCGGCGTTTCTTCGGTTTCCACCTTGAGCAGTTCGGCATACACTCCATCGTCACCTGGTGCCTTACCATTTGCAACCTCTGGATAGAAAATTGCACCTCTTGGAGGCTGATGGGTTCTGTGTTGACGTCAAGGTCTGTAGCTGCCTCAGGTATATCGACGTTAGTTTGAGGCGGTGGGCGGTTTAGAATGAGCTCAAAATGTTCTCGCCATCTGGCTAACTCTTCTTCCGCATCAGTTATTACATCTCCACCCTGGGTTCTCACTTGTTGATTGCTTGCCTGACTACGATTGCAGAGCTTTCAATTAATCTGATATAACGTAATGTCGCAAATACTGGGGCACGATAATATCTGGTTGCTTAAACTCTGCCAGAGAGTAAAAAATGCCGCTACAAATAATTAAAATAACCCGTTATCGTAACGGTGAGTTGTGAAGAAAATATTCAGAATTACGAACTGTTAACTGGGTAAAAATACCTGGTGAGCACTTAATAATAGACGTGACTGGATTAAGTGTTAATCAATGCCACGGTTGACTAGCTCCTAGTCACTAGCGGCTTATGATACAATACGTGTTTTAGAAGAACACAATCTAAATTCCTCACTACATAATCAGTCAATTTTAGATAGTATAATCAAACGATATTATTCACTCTGTCATATTCAGTTTTATGAAAACTTTGTAATATTTCCTAGTGAAATAGGACAGATAATTTCAAATATCATGATAACGTAAGCCTGTCAAGCTCTTAAGGAGCCAAGCGTTGTACGGCCAATTTTAGATTTTTATCGAATTTTCTTACGTTTCAGTGTTTCAAGTGGTCGGTAATGTCAATCATTTCTTTTTTCTGGGGTCACCAAGATGATGCGGGATATCACAGTTTTACTTCATCCATTTTGAGGCAGGTTTAATTTGTTTGAATAACATTTTTTAATTTGTATTTTATGAAATCGATAATTTTCATAAATTGTGAGCGCTTAATTATTTTGTCACAACTCAAATCACATTCGTATCTCACCGGTCTAATAACTTCATTCGAAATAAAGTTTGTTGATATGAATATGTAATGTTTTATTTTTAGAATTTTATTTGCGCTCAGAATTATTTTACTCGGTTTGATAGGTATTTATATAATTCGTGAACGTTCATGTTTTTCCTAAAATAAACTAAATGAATTATAAGATTATTTTCCTTTCCTCTCCCTGCTTGCATAGCTCGATACTGTTAGATAAAGTAATAAATCTAATAGTTATAGCGTTTCTATGTTAACATGTTGCTTCCTTGCTAACGATCTATTTTGTAACTACTTTTGTATCAAATATGAGCTTATAAATTAGATTCTTAAAAAAATTTGCGTTTGTTTAACAAAATTGTTGGATTTGTTACTAGATTTGGTTTGATTAGATTTCTAGTCACTTGCTTTATTGTAGTAAATAACTTGCTCGTTTAATTCAGCAGCAAATCAATTCTCGATAGAAAGCAGTAAGAAAAATGTATCATGCTTATGAAACTGTTTCTTAAATGTTCCCGTAATAAAACCTTTTTATGTACACGATAAAACTTGGTTACTTCGTATCCTTATAGGAGTGTAACATTTTTTGAATTTTGCGATTCATTTGACAAATTTTATCCGGTTTCCCTAGAGCAGATCGGCGGCTATTGGCGTCTTACTTATCAAAGGTAATTCTGGGTTGATTTTGTGATTTTATTCATTTCTAGTAAACATTTAATCACTGATGATAAATTTTGAAATGTTTACTTCCCATATATATATATATATATATATGTGTGTGTGTGTGTGTGTAGACGTTAGATACTGTTATTTTCACTGAAAGTCTCGTTTATTAGGATCCAAAGGGTCAGTTTTCAGTTTCAGTATTTTGCAAGACTGGACAAAATATGTGTTGGGTAGCAGCGTGTGAGTATTTATTCACCGATTTAAATGGGACTCATGTGTTTTCGAGTGTTTGGATAGTATGATCCATGAGGTTTGCAGTGATAGTTGAAAGAATGTTAGATCAAACACGCATTTGATATCTCTCCTTGAACAAATTATCAGACCGAAACGCTAGGCTGTTGTATTTGGTGATATCACATAATTTCGCAAATAGATGGGCACGATAATATCTGGTTGTTTAAACTCCGCCAGAAAGTAAACAAATGCCGCTCATTAAAATAACATGTTATCGTAACGGTGAGTTGTGAAGAGAATGTTCAGAATTACGAATCGATAACCGGTGAATAACAACACATCATTCACGCTACTCAAGCAAGTATTTCGTCGAGAATTTATCATATAAATACGGCGGTTAACTTCGTGCTTGCTATTCTGGGTTCAAGTTACGTTGATACTACGCAACATTTGTTGCAAGAAATGGTGAATAGCGTGAGGCATTTGAATTTACGTGACTGTTTTTACTACCGTTGCACAGTAGTTCATCGTACATTCTGAGATATTTCGAGCAATGAATAATCCATGCTGAATAATTAAAATAAACTTCCTCGCACTGTTGGTTGAATCACAGCTTTGCTCACCACCAGTTTTATGTCAGCATGTTGACTGCTGGTATGTAGCATGTTTTTTTCAACTGATAACTTTCATCAATTGGACCTGCTTAAACTGTATCTCATTCAATCCAAAAGTGATTCCATGAATCTGAGGAGATTATCGGTGGTATAATACATGAAACACTGGCTAAAAGGACATCTGATTGAGATATACTAATTCAAACAAACCAAGAAAAGCAGCATATTAGAATTACATCATTTTTAAATGCATCAACTCTTTTATATTTCACAAATGACTTGATATATCAGTTACTAAGCAATTCAGTAAAGTTACAAGAGGAACCGCAAACGTACATCAACGTAGCAATCCATTTCCCGTATCGCACGAGATTTCGAACTCTTTTTAAATCCCAAATTTTTGATACATCTTTTTATTGTTAAACAAATTTTCCCAGTTGCTATGAAGTAACGTAACAGCATATTTCGCAATATTACACTACTGCGCAATCCTTTTGTCCTAAGTTACATTTTAACCTAGAAATTGAGCGAAATGCTTAAACATGAAATTTTGTGCTCACGTTGACAACATCTTTCATCGAAGACCGATACTCTTGGGAGAAAAGACAGATTTTCTCGGTTAAACATCATTCTTGAATTTCAATAGTGATCTACGATAAATAAACCTATTCGATAGACAGTGTGATTAAATGCACAAGTTATTAAGAGGGCAACAGGCTTTCACGTCGTCCGCAGATGCCGTCTCAGAATTGAATATCAATGCACACAATATGCATGTTCGGTCTTGAAAATTTATGGTGACTAGCACATTTAAATTGTCTCGTTCGTTATTCGTAATTATTATTGGGTTGAGAAGCTTGTGCGACGATTTTTACGGTCAAACTTTTAACGTTGTTTCCTGTTTGATATCCTAAGGCAATTTACTGGTAGTACTTTACAATGTCATTAAACCTACTGATTTTAACGTAAACAGATGATCATCGCAAGTCCACTCTCCCTAGGCGTCTTTCTTCATTCTTAAGTGTGATCTCATACAACAATATTTCGAAACATGTTCACTACAATTTCCGTTAAATAAATAAACATTATTTGTATCTGGGCACATGTGATTAACAAGGTTGGCCGTATCTATGTTATTCAACGGTGGCATACAAGCACAATTTGTTTTTCATTATTCTACTGCTTCAGGCGCATGCGGACCCTGATCCTACTGCCCTTAGCTGATGCAAATGAGCATTAGTTTAGCCCCATATTCATGTGCTAGAAGAGTCAGGTGATGCCAACCTTATCCAACAGCGGCATACAAGTTCAGACCTTGTTTTCCATTACTTCGCTGTTTTAAGGCATTCCTGATTGGACTGTCCCTACTGAAGAGCGCAAACAGCACGAAGCCGGTTGTGCGTGATGGAAAGTATGCCAATGCGGATTTTTATTTCTGGCTAATGGGTATAGCCCCATTCACGCGTGTTTCAAGAGGATAGTCGTACGATCCATGCCATCAAAGTGTTGCACGCAAGTACAAATGTTGTTTAAACTAAAATGATGTTTGATATCAAGTGCTTATGTGGAATCGGATTCTAATCAAGTCACTGCAACATCATTTGCTATTTAACAAATAGCAGCAGGTTTCAGCGGCTTGTCATCGCGAAATTCGGACTAATTAGGAAGTTTAGGCTGCATATCTAGGTATTTCTTTGACGATAATTTATTCAGATTGTTAGCGACCTCCGTGACCTCAAATTGTATAATTTATAGGATGACCTTTTCGCATTTATTTTACAGACGTCCGCTTGAGCACCGCTGATCGTGAACCATACAGTTGTATTCAAGCAATGCATCTGTATTATGCAAACAAGAACACTTCTTTCGATAGCGAATCTTCTTCGGAATACGTTAGAAAAGGTGGAGTAATCCAATGTTCTGAAGAGTGTTTGCGTGATTGGAGCATTGAGGATATCCCCGACACTAATTTGAAGCTCCTCGTGGCAGATAGAAAATGCCCCTCATGTGGAAAACTCGACAGAAAACTCCCTCGAGATCCCGTTGAAGGTTGGCTTTATTTCTGAATGCATAAATATGTAACCAATTTAATATTTTCAAGACTGGAGAACAATAGTTGATATTAATCACTTTGCAAACCCTCCCATTGAATAAAATGAAAAATTAACACGCATTTAAATGGAAGTTATATTTAAAAATGCGAACAAATTGATGTAATTCGGCTATGTCAAGCAACATATTGTTTTATTTTTTGCTCGTGTAGTGTTAGGCACAAATCTTACTGGATAATGCTGTGAGATTAAATTCCAATATCTATTTCACAGAGCTATATTTTCTTCAATGTGAAAATTAGGTATAGATTAAACTACAGGCTTTTCTTCATGGCATTTACGAACATTACATTTTTAACAGTCTGGAATAGTGAAAGTGACATATAATGACCACTTCTGCAACCGAATATCCCATGTACATGTATAGAAAGGATAATGGACAATTTCAACAAATTCATGTTTTATTCAATATGGGTTATCTGAAACGAGATATTAACTGGTTTGTGCTACAGGACGGGATTCAAAATTGAATATTAAATGGCCCAGTGGTTTAGAGTGCAAAATGGATTTAAAAACAACTAATTCAGCATATTCTGCAGTACTTTTAATATGGTAGGTGTAAGTCGGTTATTCACAGATCGCAATATGTTTTCTATGGTTGAGGAAACAAATGTTCGAATCTTATTCCTGTGATTTGGTATATATACATATATATTCTCGAAATTTTGCAGATGAAGGTCCAGACGTATGTGCACAGGCTCTTAATCCACGCTATCGGAGAATAACTGAAAAATGTCCAGCAGAATTTGAAGACGATGGTATTATTCGCTGTTCCGGGGCTGTTCTTCGAACTTCTATATTCGCTGTGTTATCTTTCCTCCTTATGCAAACCATTTGTACTGAGTGATCGGAGAGAAAAACGAATGATGTATTCATTATTTATCCCGAGAGTAATTATGGATATTATTGAATGTTGCATTTAAGTAACATGAATACCTGTATCGAAAGGTTTTTTTCTCGTGCACTGTTTCTTTTTAATATTTCTTTACCACTTTATGTTTTAAACGCCGGCAGTGGTAGTGTGAAAAAAGAAAGCAGGTTCTCTATTCTTTTTTTTGCTTTTGAAAGCCCACCGGAATTTCGAATTATGCCGAACTATTCCTGCCTTGTTTGAAGATGAGATCGAATCGTATTTATCAGCTGTTTTTCCAGTGCAAACGTCTTTCTTATTCCTCTACTTTTCAAGTCACGTGAAACAATAACATTTTGCCACGACGCTGTAAACAAAGGGCACTAAATCGGTCGTTTGATGTGCGATAAGCATGGGTTTGTAGGCGATTTCTAGATTCAGACTGCACCGTTAATCGCATACGCATGGTCCTGAGTAATCGCATTGTCGTATAGGCTGTCATTCATTAGATGTTTATGAAACATACTTTCCTACTCTTCCTACCTGATGAGTGAAACAATAGGGACGGAAGATTGTGAGCTGTGTGATCGCGTGGTATTCACAAGGCCATTTAGTACTTGACTGCAAATCTTCCCCATTGTGGATTGAAAGATGGGTTACCATACTACTGATGCTAGAAGAACCAGTTAGATAAGATCTAACAAATTGCAAGATAAATAATTTACGAATGGTTTTGAGAGTTACAATGATTAGAGTCATGTTTATCATTGTTAGTGGGTAATATGTTACGGCTCATCATGTTGAAAGGCCCATCATATGTGCAGATACAACTCGTGTTGATAGGTAAAGACGAGATTATGGTTTAAACGATCCAGATTTTATATCGTGATATTTCAAGTACAACTACAGAAAAATTAGAAAAAGTGCTCTTATTATAAATTTTTCTATCCACGTCACTGCACCATTGGCATACCAGTTAGAATCCTATCGATGGAATTATTTCCGGCCGAAGTAAGGTCAGTTTGACCAAAAAAAATTTAAAGTTCTAATTTTAGCTTTCATTTAAATCCGAGTTTTTGCATCATGAACATTGCCTGGATGTAACATTATTGGACCGAAAATATTCATGTTGCTATAGTTCCACGTGATTGGTTTCAAAGAGCGTCGCGATGCAAGTTCAAAGCGGATTGCCGCAAAGTGATTTATACATCACATTCTAGTCCAGCATCGATTTTCAATTTCCAGGTTTCGCGAAGTAAAGGTCAGTTAGACACAAGGTCATTTAGCTATGATTCTGATCTTCTAGGAAAACGTAGTTGCCCAGTAACGAAATTTTAACTGCCTGTGAAACGTAATGAGGCAATTTATCGCACCTTAAAATCGGCATCATTTTCGCTAGCTTTGCTTCAATGGCGATGAAGAGAAATATCTTCTGAGCGATCATCGAACATCGATTTGCGCGTTAAATTTCGGCTTGTAATCTACACATTTCAAGGTTATTTGTGCGGGCAGGAAATAAAATTAGTGGCTGGTTCGCTTCTGGTCGTCCAGGAAACTAACGTGTGTACAACACATTTGCGTCTTTATAAAAGTTTTAACGTTACACCGGTGTACATTGTGAATGTGCGTCAGGTTTAATACACGACGAAATGCTGGTTGAACTTCATATAACTGTGCAATCGATTGAAATATGTTTCGGACCGATCGTTTATTCATAATGCAAAGAAATTTGAGTGCAATCGGTTAGAGCAGTTTTCATCTAACTCTATCCAAACGTCCAGATATCGGTTGTGGACTGGAAGTGCAGGGAATGCAAATAATAATATATTAGCCAATTTTTAATCCATGATTGCAGTTTAGGTGACTTGTTCAAAAGAAGTTAGAAATTTTCGCTTTGCAAGGAGGATACGACGCGATATTATTCTGACATATAGAATTGTGTCTACTGAAGGACATCCACTAAAACACTTGCTCGATGTGTGTGATGGGAAAGTGACAGGCGGACATACCTTATCCCTTTACGTTCCAAGTTCTCGTATTGATTGTCGCCGCAATTTTTCGCCGTACGTGCTATATTTCTTTGGAATTCCCTACTCCAACATGTGGTGGACTCTCCTTGCCTGGCGGCGTTTAAAGCGAAATTGGACTTGCATATGCAAAAGAATAACATTCGTGAGCCTTACATTTGATATTCACTATTGCTTTTATACTATTGTATTTTTCCTGCTTTTATTCATACCGTAATCCTGTGGTGTTGTAAAGTATTAACTTTTTTAACCATAAATCCTTGAATCCATTGTTGGCGCCTAGGAAAGCTGAACAACCATTAGGTTTCATAGACTTATTAGCGTGGCTAAGTGTCAAATTTATACAACAGTCTACTTGATGTTACATAGTTTTTTTTACAATACAGCCATCTTTTCGAATCTCGTGAAATGATCATTCTGATGATGAATAATTTGTTCAAAAATAAGAAGCTTAGTGGTTGAGAGTAAGTATTTACCATATGAGCGCATAAGCCCTCCAATCGTACGCTGGAAATTTGTCATTTGACATAATTTGTACTTTATCTATTTAGTACACGTGATCAGCAAACTCCATATAAACAGTAACCTTCACATAATTAACACTAAGACAATGGTTAAGCAACCAGACGAATCGAATCGCTTATTATACTGTAATAAACTTTACCGAATCCCACCGACAACTAGTGAAGAGGTGGTTCGGAAACGAGAACATGATTTCATCTTGGATTGTGTCGCCGTTCAGCAGATATCTGAAGATTGTCGGTTCAGCAATCCACGCATTGGTTCCGTGATTCCAGTGTACAATGCTCAGAAGGATGTTGGAGCCAAGCGATATTTCGATTCACCAGTGGTCCAAAAAGTACTCAAGAAAACAGGTCAGGTGAGAACTATGATGATTGGTGGTTATTCAGGATAGATTTGTAATAGGAAGAAAGCATTAAATAGCGCTTTAAGCACTTGTAGATGTAACTCCCAAGATAATCGTAAATTCGATGCATATATATTGTATGATAATGTTAACCCGAATAAATTTCTCGCCGAGAAAACCTTAGATGGATTTCCACCTTAATCAATGTAGCAAAACGACATCCCTTTGTTTTAATAGAACATTCAAAGTAATGCTGGTATAATTTAAAGAAAAAGTGAGGTTCTCCTTAAATATCCTCATGAATGATAACACTAGTTTATCTGTGGTTTATCTCTATATCAGTTTGAAATATTCCAAATTCATGATGAACGGAATAAACAAATGTTTTTAGCTTTGAACTTCGAAGCCAGTACTTGATATTGTTAGCACATTTAGTCTAGTTCAATCTTATGAATCCTAAGTGTATTAGAAAGTATTCAAAGATAAATAGTTGTTCTATTCATGACGCAAAACTGCATAGCCATCGTCGTGATGTTTGCCCTCTTGTGGTTAAGAAACTACTGTCTTCCAACAGTTGATGAATGTTAGACAGCATTTTGATATCGTAGTATTTGTTTATAACGAAATTTCCATTTTAAAGACTGAATAGAAAGTGGCAGCTTCGGGGTTAGGTGTTTAGGTACGGCGGGCATTCTTATGGTTGTACATTTTTACCACTAGTTTGTGGCGACACATTTTCATCATACAAGCACTGCGACCACTCCTGGCGTTTTTAATAGCTGAAATGCGTGAGCCAATCGGGTATTGTAATCATTCAGCGACCGAAGAAGCGACAAACAAGGCCACTGTACGATTGTATCTGGAACTGTGTTTAACTTCATAAGGTCATTGTCGCTATAACAACGAAGATTCTGGGGGTCGTACGAAACGGTTTTGTTTATTGGGTAGGGTCAAGTATCTATTGATTTGTATACCATAGCAAGTAGTAAACGTGAAACTTTTAATCACCACGGCCATGATGAGAGAATTTGATTGTTTTTTATGAAAACCTAGAAATACATGAAGTTAATATCCCCATACAAAATGGTAATGATTCTCAATTGTGTTTAAATCAGGGCATGCCGGAATAGAAATTACCAAAATCCGTCTGGAATATGTAATCTTATCTCGCAGATCAATGATTTATCAAGGTGCATAAGATAACATGTGAGCAATATCAGAGAATGGCTTTGTGCCAAAGAACATAGAATGTGGCGGAAAGAGATAGTACTAGCTTAAATTGTAAAAAAAGATTTTAAGAATTTGCGATCTGTGAGATTTAACAGGTTAAAATAAACCTCAGTAATTGTGGGTATGAACGATGTGATTGGTAAATAATTAAAGATTTTTTTACTATTGATAATTTAGACTCCACCAGGAACCTGCCAAGAAGGACCGATTTTAGAAAAGTTTCAAACTAGAGGTATTGCTGCGACCTATCTTCGGCACCGAAACCAACACGGGTGTGGACATTCAATTTCCAACGTAGGTGGCCATGGAACATTTGATGCGAAAGCGCCCATCACTTTTGGATATAATGGAGCGTTTGGCTACCGTCGCAACACACCGGCGCTCAGAACGAAGCCATCCGTTTTCGGAGTGGTCACAACAAGCCCACTCCACTGAATGTAAGGTCAAGTTGCAGTCGAACCTATCGGTGGACGAACTACGCTGTACGCAAAGAATTGATTTTTGTAGAGGATACTTTGTACGAATTTACAAATTAGCAGAAGTTTCTGGGTGTTACATCAATGAGAAGATGAAATGTATTCGGTGGTTTTATTGATTGAAATAGTTGCTTACGGTGGGTAATGTGTTTCGATCGAAATATGTTTAAACCCAAATAAGTTTAGTAGATACACCAATTAACGACGCACAACGAATCTAGGTTGCTTAAGTTGAAGGATTTAAATATGCATGCCGTCAGTATAACAAAACATATTTTCATTTCGATTGGAATATGTTTGGGACCGATCGTGTATTCATAATGCAAAGAAATTTGAAAGCAATCGGTTAGAGTAATTTTTGGGTAACGTTGCACTTCTGACACATAGGCTTCGTCAGACCAAGGGCGATAGTCAGGACAGGGAATATGATTAAGTAGCAGTCATATCATAAATATGTATCTTGAATGCCAGAAAGTTTGACACGTGGAAAAATATACGGATGACAAAAGGTCTGTTTTAACTAACCAATCGCGATTTGTAAAATCTGCAAGTCTGAGTTTCACAATCGTTCGGACCATAATGTGAAAAAATTACGTTGACAGATTTGTGCTTAAATAAATTGTGAATCCAACAGAACTCGAGATAATTTATTGCTGTGCGGCTTCCGAAATAGCTGTATATTCTTTTAAATTCTTCTTTGTGTTTATTGATATCATCCACACCATTTGGCACTTATCGTAGAGTATAAAATCAAATTTATATATTAAAATTAATAGATTTGTCCCCATTCGTTCACTAATTTAAGCGAAAACACTTATTACGTGTGCATGGCAAGTTTCAATATCATCAATATCATGTAAGCGACTGTTGTGTCATTGAACCCCAGATGTTCAAGTTTACTACACCTAGCGTTATTAACCTATGAACATAAGGTTTTATGACTATTTCAGCTCGATAATCTCCTTGAAAATCAGTGGCCATTTTGAATTGATCAACTCTAGCGTTTTTGGTTATAACCAACAATTAGAAGGTAAATGTGAAAGTGGTAGAATTGTATCAAGCTGCAAATAATTAGAATATGTTTGGGGCCACTCGTGCATTCGTGATGGAAATAAATTTGCAACGTTTTACATCTGACACAGAAGCTTCGTCAGACCAAGGGTGATGGTCAGGATAGGGAGCATAATTAAGCAGCATTCAACCCACCATCTCTCTTTGGCCATTGGCGCAAAGCCTATGGGGTGTCAAATCAAATAGACATGACCATAATCAGTTGCCGATTTGCCTAATACAGTGTGCATTCACATCAATCTGATGCAAATGAACACGACGAAGGTCGGTTGACACCGGCTCACACCTGTCAAGGTACCGAACTAATAGGGTTAAGGATAAACAACGTTTGAAGAAAAAACCTAATTAACAATTGAACATCAGATTAATATTAGCCGTTCACGTTCACATCGGTGCTGAGCGCCAGACTACTAAGACCTCTGACATATCCACCTTATTGACCGCAATTCTACTCCGTATTTGGCAAATCAACGACTGATGCTGGTCATGCCCACTTGACGTGATGTCCCATAGACTTACTATAGGTGTTTTGTGAGGTAGAAACAGCAGTCGTGGGTTGGCTGCTAGGCTTACTATAGACTGGACGGCGATAACGTGCGTTGAATTCTACTTAGTCATGTTCTCTGTCCTGGCTATCATCTTTGGCCTTATGAAGCTTCTGTGTCAGAAGTGAAACGTTACCCAAAAATGCTCTAACTCATTGCATAAATATGTCTTTCTGTTATGTATAGATCTGCCTTTTTTAACAGAGAAAATGAGTGAGTGCCTGTTCTTTTCTAGTTTACCCTGTTTATTCATTCATAGGTGGCATGAGGGTTAAAAAGCTAGGCTTAACAAAATCCACAATATTGTACATCGGGTCGGATGGTAAAAAATTATTATAAAATACTGTTATAGATTATTATCCTACGTCAAAATATGCTTGTTTATGTTTAGAGCGTCAATGGTTTCGGAATGTACCACGCGAGTTGGTAATACGTTCCACAATTGCACGGTACGAACAGAAAATGCGTAGTTGCGGCAGTTCAAACTGCTATGCTGTTGGTAGACTTTAAACGGGTGACCACTCAGATGTGTCATGAGCTGTGTTTAAATCGAAATCACGTTAGTTGTTACACATGGTTGTGAATCGATGTGCAAGTCATTAATTCTTGATGAATGATTTTGTAAGGATTAACATTAGTAATGTTTGTAGCTAGTGTTGATACATTAAAATCACCTAGCAGGAAAGAATACGAGTAGAAGAGCTTCAACCTCTTGCATAAAAAGTACAGTGTGATCGGCAGATGATAAAGAAAGGAGGCTATAAATCAATGTTAAGTGGCACCCACGGTTGTCCCGCAAGTCAATGGAGCAAAACAATGTATCTGAGACATCTAGGTCAGGGGAGAAAAGTATAGTACAATTGATGCTTTCATGTAATTAGAAGAGGACACCGTCACCTTTCGTGGCATTGGTACCACACATCGAGTATTCAATATTTTGTGAGGAGGGGACTATTGCGATTCCTTTTTGGCAAATGGGCATAATAGGAGTCGTTATTATACCGTCAAAACCTAGGATATCTTGTAACAGTCTCCATTCGCTGCATTCGTGTTGCAGTCGTTTACTGAATTCTTCTTCGTTCAAGAATTAAGATTTTATGGTGAAAAAAGCACTTGCTTTACATGTACCATTGGATGACAACTATTACAAAAAAGAAAATGTAATCATAAACACATTGTTGCATATTTGTCTGGGTTCATGTTGATTCAATACACAGGGCCGAACTGGGTACACCATGAACGATAGCAGCTTGGCGATTTGTTGCTTCTTTTACTAACTCCGGATTGATGCGACGAAAATATCGTTCTTCCCACGGATTCACGATTCAAGAATTTATGGTATTAAAAGCTCGTAGCTGTACAACACCACAGGATATTCGTATAAGGACTATATATATATATATATATATATATATATACTATATATCTTATATATATTATCTCTATCTCTACTATATCTATATCTCTCCTCTTTAAGCTCTCTCTCTCTCTCTATCGATCTCGATACTATCATCCCTTCACCCTTGCCGGCATTAGGACAGATTCGCTAGTTTTGTCATTAGACCCCAAATGCCATGCCTATTATCCCGGTATGCTGGACACAAATATTCGTTTGGATCCACGCTCCGGTTCTTTCTATAAACGGGATGTAGGGTGGTATTACTACGCATAAATATATCCAATTTGTTCCTGAAAATCCTTTCACTAGATGAATGTACAACATCTAACGGTAGGGAGTTCCATAAGAAATAAACGCGCACCGAATAGAAGAACCGACGGCCGTTCCGGTGAGAACATCGGGAAATATTCGTCAGCTGATGCTTTTACAACTGAAAGCGATTAGACCAGTAAGATATTTTCTACATCTTGTACAGACGTTTGTACTACACGCAGTAGCCTGGGTGAGTTTGCACTAGGTAAGTTCGGTGGTCTGAATTAGCGGGTCCACGAAGCAGGCGAGGCAGTAATACCTAAGCTGTGGTAAAGATCAATTCATTGTTTGTTGTCCTCTGCCTCGCGTTGTTTTTGGGACAGCGCTGTTGATTCCTCGAGATTACGGCAAATTACCGTTAGTTCGTCGCCCGTGTAATTTTCGTGTTTAAACTCTTCTGTCCTTGCTTATACACATCCTTCGTTAATTTAAAACTTCCAGTGGCTTGATTACTAGTATGCTTCACCGAATTAATGGTTGTACAGAGTTGTCGGGAGTGAGTTTAATTGATTCCTGGATTGATGAGTGTTTCAGGCGTAGATGCAGCTCCCCTGTAAGACATGCGGTTTACATGGTCAAGGACTGTGTTTTGAACGGACTTCTGTGTTTCCTGATACGCATATGATATGAAAGACACTAATGTTTCTTCAAGTCGTGTAAGGTACGTCTCTACAGCCAGCATGCGTCTGTAGTGGTAACGTGGTGTGCAAAGTGTTATATTTATACTTATCCGTAATCGAATCAGAGTTTTCAACTCTTCATAAATCACTTGATACTTTTACCCTGCATGAATTGCACATATAACAAATGCCATTATTAATTAATATCATTGATCCCGATGACAAAAAGTTGTCACAATTCGCGGGCACACTGATCGAACACAAGTAACATTTCGCTTGGTGCGACCAGGGCCTCACCAGCTTTTGACAAAGTTTGCACTTTTAACCAGCGTCATCGACTGATGCGTTAAGGGTCACGTTGTTGATCATCGTTACAATTTGGTGAGAGTGAGGCGATCGATGCACCGAGCGATGCGAACGTTTATCGATCGGTGGCTGTCGGTCGGGTGAAAAGCGAGCGGATGCGATTCAATACGATCCGACGAGCAAAAAAGCGTACACTTATACGTAAATCAGTACTTCATCGCGATATTTGATCTGATAGAGTTGAAACAACTGTCAATAGATTTGAGATGACGGCAGCTGCCTGACAGTATTTGAGCAGTTGCGTTATTATGGATTGGAAGCGATGTTGCGCTGGGTTGAAACGGGAAAATTTTGATTTTGAGGATTCAGGTTTATCGAACTTGAAATTGATATATTCCAAATAAGGTATTTGGGACAAGTTCAATTGTATATGAACCATCTGGATCGGAGTGTGGAGTATGCGATCGCAAATTTGTGCGTCCACCCAGTAGCCCGTGCATGGTAGCTTGTTTGTTGCATTTTTAATGATTGTATAGGTGAAAAATCAAGACTCTAGGCACAACTATTGTAACACCAATAATAATCGCATCGTTGATCAAGACATAGATCCGTCGTCTAATTCATGTTTTCATTGTTTTACTGCAATTTTCTCCATGCATTCAACGTCCAGATTTGCGCATTCATCTCTCTAAATGTTAAAGGGTTGTTAGGTTATCGCTTAACGAAATTTATGGTAGTTTCTTGTTGTTTATGCATGCTGTCTTAAACTATAATAATAAACAAACATATGATTGTAATACGTCCCAAAAAAATCGAAATGCAACATCCATAAAAAATTATAAGGGTTCTACTCATTATTCCGTATGACTTATTACCCTTGGCAGAGAATCTTTATCAGAATAAATCTGTTGGTTACTTCGATACACGATGAGGTAAGTAAATTATCAAATCTTTCTAATCCTTCTTATGCAAATAGACATCACTGGGGTAATTGTCGGTAGGGCCGGCTACCCCCTTTGAAACATGTCGGGCATCCACTGCTTGTTAATACCGAGTGGCTTCTGTTCATATGAGATAAGTCCAGCCTAGCCTAACGGACGGATTGACTGAGCGTTTAACACATCGGCTCAACATCAAGGCGGTCTAGGGTTCAAATCCGGATCAAGTCATGGATATGCACTGCTGATGAGCTCTAATGAGAGCGAAACTCTAGTCCAGTGCTTCCATTGGATGGACTTTTCTTTGAAATCTGGAGCAGCACGGTAGTGAAGAGTAGTGTATAAATAAGAAATACTTATCCGAAAACCCAAATGAATAACTATGATGTGTAAGGTTTGTGGAGTTAATGAATACATTAGGTTAATCGAGATGTAATCGAGTTTCACGCACTAGAGTGCTATGCGTTCTTTGCACAGGCTTCGAGAACACTGGATGCAACGTCAACCACGTCATACACACATTCGCGTTTCGTACCCACATGTCGACGGCATCCTGAGCTCAAACTTTTTAACGTTAAACACGTTTTTCCACGAATCCCACAAAACAAGAGAACGCCAATTGGTCAACGCGTTTATTACGCGCGTGACAACGAATAAAACACGTTTATTTTATATCGGCGAACTTCGTTACCATGACACTGTCTTCAATACGTCTGTATCGGTTGTCATTTTGATCTTATTTGTCAGTAGATTTCGTGCCAATCGGTTAACTTCAACATTCACCACGTTGGGCTTGTTTGACCGGCCTTGATGGGTTGTACATCATTTACGCCTGTTACGAATGAACGCATTCAGGGTCGGCGGATGCAGTTGTTTAGATGGGTAATTGTGAATGTTTAAAGTGGTTAAAATCAAATTTATTGTAAGTTTAATGAATTAATATTATTTATAAGATAAATTGCTACCGTGCTCTAACGTACGTTTGTATCAGTCCTGAACGCTAGATAGTTGAGATCTCAGCTTCATTTAATTTACTGACCGCAATGCAACCTGCCCTAGCAGCATCGAGCACCTTAGTGTGTAGACGTTCGCCAAGCGGTTTTATTCCGCGTCTCTACACTTCTTCATTGTTACATCAGAAAGGATACGTAGATTCCTGGTAATCCCTTGCATCTCTGATCTGTTTCAGATATATTCTTTTGGTTAGATGTTGATTATGTAAACGCTAATGGTAACACTTGCCACAGGTATCTTATAATTGAGGCACACCAGGATTGAACGGAAGCTTTAACCTTTCTTGTAAGTCAGACGTTTGGACGCCTTGGTCAGAATACTACTTACTTACTTCTACTTACTTACTTACTTACTTCTGTTGTGGCATGCAGGAATAAGTTGGATAGAGCAGAGATATCAACTATCTGACGCTCATGACTGATGTGATTGTATGTTTGCCAAAATGTATCTTATAATTAATATTTATTCGAAAAATTTAGAATTTTATGGATCTCGAGGTGTCTGTTAAATTTTTCACGTACCAAACGTTCTAATAATTCAGACATCTCTCAAAGGAGCGTCACATCGCGGTAATTGACCGGATCCGTACAACTGACACCTTTATAGACTGGTGCTTTCCAGTGGACTGTTACGATTCCGGTACTTAGTGTGTTTAAATAATTCATATAGTTGGTCACAAAGCTCCACCTCACGTGATTTCAGAATAGCCGGGGTTATTCCGTATTCCCCCGAGAGTTTGTTAACATTTAACCCGCGTACATGATTTCGTACAACCTGTAGAAGTCACGTCGCCATCACTTAAGCTTTCGATCTCTATTAAACCTGGCAAAGTTGTTGGCAGTAAAATATTCTTTTGACAAAAGACTTACGCATAAAATGTTGCTAAGGAATCAGATGTAGCCCTGGTAGTATCTGTCAATCCATCCGTTATCTGAATAGGAAAACCTTCTTGTTTAACCTTTGTCGCGTTGTTTAGCATCGCGTAGAACAATGGTTCCCAAACTTTTTAATGCTCCGCACACTTAAAATATTTTAATAGTCTCACACACATGTAACGATTTTCGCGATATCCGATACTCACGGCTTTATCATCACTTCTGCAATTGGCTACTTCATTTGTCACGTGGTATGAAGCCATCAATGGTGGTTTGTTAGTAGGATTCCTTGTTAATTAAAGCGATCCTTTTGCTTTAATGATGCAACATCACGGCTTACAAAATCTGCTCCACCATGCCGGTTGTTGAAATGTTCTCGCAACTTCGATGGCTCCAAATTTTCGTTTGAGAAAACAACATTACAAATTAGGCATCGGGGATTTTGCAGATCTTAAGTTATTTCACTGCAAGTAAAACAAAACTAAAGAAAATAATCATTCCATTGTATTTTCTTCGATACGATTTAGGTTTAATGAGTAATTTGAAAACTATAAACTAAAAAATAGAGGAAGTTAATTAAAACAAAGTTAGCAATATAAGTAAAGATTTTTGTGATAAGAACCGTTTATTAGGGGGACACAAGAGAAAATTATCACTAAATTAAACTAAAATACACGGAAAAAAAATTGACAATTAATCAACAGAGAATAACGACACTTTATACAACACCAAAAAATAACAAAGAACCTAGCGTTTTATGGAAATGCACCACTGGGTAAAAAAAACCTGATGTCGAGTCTTTATGAGTCTTACAATCTCTTCACAAGCATCCAATATGATATAGCTCATTCTTCGTGAATTAAGGTGCCAACTTGTATCGGACATGTCTAAATTTTTCCCAGGATACGTCTGTCTGAGTGCTCATTGTGTTAGGCCCATGCCAAATTTCGCATGGCTTTATAATTAAGAGTGCGCATGACAAAGATTACTAAACACAAAGGTTTAAGCTTTCTTTTAGGTATATAAGACGAGTATTCGTTATTTAGTACAGATCTATCCTGAAAAGGCAATAAAAAAAGTGATTTCGGGAGTCGTAAGAAAGAGATGCATATCTTCCAGAATATCGAGTGATTTCGCGAAGCCAAAGGTTGTTCTTCGCAGTTAGTCGTTGAAGTGAAGAACAAGCTATATTTAACTTCCACATAGGCAGGCGCAGGAACGTAGGGAAGTAAGGAAAAGATACATTTCCATACAGGTTCACACACTTGAAAATTGCTGTGAAGAGAAAAATAAGATTGGTGTTGGATATTCTTCCAGTTTGAAAACGTCGCTTAAACTAATATTGTCTTTAAAAAAGAAACACGTGTCCTAAATTCTACCACAAACGGGGTTATCTAGGAAATTTCGCTCAAGATATTCCCAAGGATAATGAAAAGCCTACTTGAGACCAGTCATCGAATACGCGGATGCAGTGAAGTGTGGTCGCCGTGGTTCAAAAGCACAGTTTACTGTCAGAATTTATATCGACAGGTTAGCAGACAGATAGGTATATTTGGATTATTTGGAAGAATCTCGCAGGTAGCGTTACAAGTGATAATGAATGTCTGCCTTCGTCTAACGATGGAGTATGTGGTAGAGGTCTGGACTCCTTGGCTGCGAAAAGATAATGTCCTCTTTCGTAAAATTTATCACAAAGAGACTAATTTAGTGATTGATCTTCGCGAAAAATAGTGCGACATGTACATACACTATCCGTCTACATCCTCAGTTCACGTATTGATTATCGGCACCATTTTTGTCGTGCATGTTATATTTTTCTGGAATTTCCTACCTCAAGAGAACCCAGAAACCCAAAATTATTTTGGTAGAAAAAGAACTTAGCTTTACAATAACCACATGATTACGAGGTATATGAAGCAAAAATATAAAATATTCCCAGAAATACCATAAACAATCAAATACCACATGGTTCGTCATGTACAAGTGGTGGAATCTCCATGCATGCGCAACTGAACGTGAAATTAGACTTTCCGATGCAAGAGACATCCACTTGATATACTCTACTCGATATACAAATTTATTTTTGACATTTACATTCGTTATTTGGTGTTGTAAAGTGTTCTGAACAGAGAACTACGATTTATGTGAATGTTAGCGTATATTCTTTGGTATTTACAGCTATTGGCTTATTTCACTATAAATTTTTAATCTTGAAAGTTGCTGGATCTATCGCAAAAGAACCGGCTGTTCCGCTAATCTATTATTCATACTACTTTATAATATTTCAGTATTACAAATAAAAACATTTTAAGTTTAGCTTCATGTTCAGCCGATCATATTGTAGAGGGTGTGGTAGAGAAGCCGAAAATGAACGCGTCATGTCATTTCAGGTCTACCAGTGGCAGGTGGCGAACATCTGGCCAGTTATCACTTTTCAATTTCCTCGGTCCAACAATAACCACGTAAACCCCACTCGTTGCACACCCATCGATTGAGTCTCGATCATCCTTGAGGTCAACCTACCCAACGCTAATTGCGTTCGGTATTGCAGCGAATATGTGTAGCTCAGGGATTGGATGTTGTGCGTTGTGTGTTCGCTGAGCTGGCATTGTAGCAGTAGGACGTTTCGTCATCAAGCTAGATGACATCGTCAGCTGGGCTTCTTGCGAAGTGTTCGTAATCGTCGTGTTTTCAGATTTTTATACGCTGACCATTCTGTTTCTTTCCTCGTCATTGGTTCTTCTCAAGGTCACACGGCTTAATGTTCGGTTCCTCGTTGGCACATACATGTCGTTCGATTGAACGTGTTGATTCAATGACCGCGTTGTGGAGTGCCACTCTTCGAGGAATGTCTATAACATCAGAAATATTAACCCTAAATGATCCGCGCCACCACTATTATCATTTGTTGCAAGAATGATTCCACCGTCAGAGATTAGTACATATATTTATTTTGTGCTATTTGTTGTTATGTTAGACTATTATTTCAATTATCTTGCTTCAAATTGATCAACTTCTTTACTGCACATGATGTCCGATTTACTAAGACTAGAACCACATTTCTGAGGGCTCAGCATCCTACATTTTGTTTCGGATGCCTTGTTCTACATAGTTATTATGCAAAATCAATGCGTTTGTGCGTAGATTATCTCGGTATTACTTTAGTGGTTGTGTACGCCAAATAAGTTTTGAATAACCCAGGTACTACCAAGATTTCTATGCACTGTTGTCATGCTGCTTGATTTTAAATTTATCATCGTTATATGACCAGGCTGTAGTGGTTCTCACTACAGCAAAGTTTGATTAGGACGCAGCAAGATTCGCTTATTCAACGAAATATAGATTTTTAGAATAGCCTGATTTTATAGCGTTAATAAAAGCATTCACTGTTATATTTGGTTGCTAGAAGCGATTGTTCAGTGGAATTTTTGGTTTCATAATTATCTATGGGATTCGCAGCTATACTACGAAGGATCCGATTATGTGGTTGCCTGAAGCAATTTTATGCAAGCCATTTTAGTGGCATTTTTTCGGTTGGTATTGAAGAATAAGGCGTTCGCAAGGCATTTTTGACTCGACAAAAATCGGTCGACGAAATGCCTGAAAATGCAGTTGTGCTTAATTTTGCAACACAACTTTTTATTGATTCAAAGTGAATTTGGAAATTGTATGAAAATGTCAGAATAGCGAGGCATAGAGAGAAAAGACTGAAATTCAAGTTCTAAGCAATTATTTCAGGCGATTGTTTGCTTATACCTGAGTAAGTTTTGTATATCTGTAACGATAAACGCCTTCAACTGTAGCCGTTAACTTTAGTGAATGATTTGCGATCTCATTTTAATTAATTACCTCGTAATAAGTAAATATATAAGGAAGGCTCATGTTTCAGCTGAGATATAGTTACTAGCATTTCAGTTATACAAGGCTCGATGAAACTAGGCTATCAAACTCCAATTATAGATGGAGGAACCGTTCGAAACCAATGAATGCTAATTGCTAATTATTTAAGCAACCACAAGTGTTGTTTGTGAAAAATATTCCCTGAACACATGTAGTGGAAAAAAGACCGAAAGCGTTCTTATTGTTATTGTTATTATTATCATTATTATTATAACGAGTAATAACCAAATATCGAAATAGTGCAGATTGATACCAAGCACACGAACATTCAAGCGGTCTTCTCATCAGTTCCAACAGTCCAATAATGATTTCGACGCAGAAATCCTACTTAGTATAAAATAGGAAATATCCAAACGTGGCTAAAATTTATTCAGAACCGTTAGCACTTAAGGTTCACAGAAGTTGAACTGAATTCCACAATGCAACTTCCGAGGAGGAACTAACTTGGTAGACAGACGAATCAAGCAAGCGAAAATGATGAACCGCACTAAAAGTATAGATTGCAGATTTTTATTGAAACAATAAACAACAAAATTTATAACAACATTAGAGACTGTACAAGGTGGTACACAACGTCTCCCTGAATCATGAGTTGCATGAACGTTCAATTTAAGTGTCACGGGATGAATCCGTATTATAGACAGCGAATGCACTATCGATTATTCATCAATCAATATTCATCGTGAACGCATGAAGTGATTATTGTTTCGGGCACAGATATTGTGATATTCGTCCATTGAGTTAATAAAAGAGCTAAGTAATGGGTTTTGGATCTCCTTTACACGCGAGCGCGCGAGAAATTTACACAAACATAACAGTAATCCTCAGTGTTGATCAGGGAGAGTAGGTATACATCTGGAAAGATAGTTATTAGTGGGTGGGTGTGGTGGAATAAACTGTCGAAGAAATGTTTTGAGATGCAGAATGTGTATTGTCTTGCTGGATGTATGGCGGTTTCAGGAAAGCTATTCTGACGGTGTCCTCATGACCGTTTTGATCAATGATGAAAAATCTGTCTGTGCTCATAAGTTGTGTGAAGGGACATTCGTATGGCGTTTAAAGAGTTTCTCAACCAGAGTCAATTTTACGAATACGTATGGACAAGCATAAAGATCTTTGTTTACTTCATGTGGTCGCATTGTTGAAGCGTTGGCAAAGGTCGTAATGCATGGAAATGAATCTTTAAACGGGAAGCATACGATTGAAGACTTACCGAGATCGACCGCGACGCAACAGCAGAATGACATCGAGATCATTTCAGATATCATACAACATTTGTGCCGAATGCACCCTAAAATTCAATGGAGCAGATGACATCACACCATCAGTACTAAAGTACTCATCTATGTGCAACATTTGTCGAATTTTTTAAACATTCTCTAACAAAAGGAGTGGTGCCAACCGAGTTGATGACTGGGGTAATTTCACCTGGCTACAAGGCTAGTAGACGTTCAGATCCTATAAATTGCCGTCCTGTCACCTTACTTCTTGTGATATCCGAAAATCTAGAGCGTATAAGGACGGAGAAAATATTTCATCATTTGGGATAGCATATTATAATATCTGCAATGTAGCCTGTTTTCCGTGAATCTCGCTCATGCTTGACAAATTTGCTGATGGTGTTAAACGCTTGGACCCCAGTGTTTAACGAAAAAGCTACCATCCACGCATGCCATCTGAATATGTCTAGAGCTTTTGACCGAGTTCATCATTATCGATTACTGCAAAAGGTGCAGCTGATGTATATCAGCGGACAGTTAATCGTATGTCCTGATTGATTCCTAACTGAGCGCAAGACAATCGCGCAAATCATCGTGGCACATTGACGTGTCATTGATGCCTCGAGTGGCATACCACAAGTCTTTGTCCTCGGGGCAGTACGTGCTTTGCTTTACATTAATGATCTACCAGAGACGCTCTCATGAAAGTTTATTGTTTCTGCAGATAATATTAGAATTCATATGCGGAAAAATTTTACACGCAAACAAGATTATTAAGTTCCTCTCCATGGATGGCCGGGAATGAATAAGCTACCATTCAATTTTAAAAATGCAAGATGCTGCAAATTGGTAAGCCCTTCCAGTACTAATAACTTTGGGCAGATTATTTTGAGCTAAACCGAGTCAGAAAGGGATCTTGGGTTCTGGGTTTTCGGCAGCCGAAAACACAGCTAAAATTGCTATGTCATCTACAAATGTGCTGTCAATGTCCTCGATGTAAACAGTGTTTGAATCCATGACCATGGACAAAAAAGCTCATTTGCATGTATTTGCATCACATACACCCCACGATCGGTTTCGTGCTGTTGCACTCATTATGTAGGGACAGTATGATCAGGATCCCCATGTACTTGGACCAAGCGTGGATTTTCTCCAGATCCTTCGCAATCTTCGAGCTTATTTATCCTCGATCACACTTTTATATCGTCAGCGAACAGTACGATCTTACACTTGATGTCATTGGCATAAACTGCGAAGAGTATTGATTCGATGACGGATCCCTGAGGCACCCGACTTGTCACGGCTACCGAATTCGACAAGCACCATCCAGAGACTTGAAAAAGTCGATCAGTCAGGTAATTTTCCAAACAGCGGTACCACAACGTTCCAGCCTCTGTAGTGGAGTACTGTGGTTTACGCGGTCAAAGGCTTCCTACATATCCAGGTACCATTTGTGGAAATTTTATTTCGTTTAGCCTAACTAATATCAAATATGATATCAGTTGGTATCTCTAAGGGCAGCTTTTTATTTGTGGATTGATTCGAGTTTGGTTCACACCCCTTCAAAGCACGTAGGTCATGGGAACAGATTAGTTGTTCCGAATTTCTAGATCACATGCCTCCATGTTGATTATCACGTTTTCAACTCGTTGCCTCCCTAGAACCAGAGATAAAACACTATCTTCACGCTCAAGTCGGGGTTTCAGTCAGTACATTCGACTACAGAACGCAGTGCTTCAAGCTCAGAAATCTCATCGAAAAGGTAGAGAAGGCACGGTATAGAAAGAACACGCGTTTGTGATCACAGGGCACCTGCTCAATAAAGAGCATATTGCAGGCCCACTAAACGTCAAGTGAACATTTTTAGATGCATCTTACATGTTTCAATCACCAGGCCGATACGATCGGTAACTGTGAGCCAAAAAACAAAGGCTTAAGGCTCTAAGAAGCTGATGAAGATAAACCGAATCGCTCTATCCAAACGCATTAAGGGACGAATGCGCAAATGAATCAAATCATCATCATGGTGGAATGTCTCCAAGGCGACAAGCTCAATCATCTGTCCGATTCGAATTAGTCCATGATCGCTATGAAATTGAAGGAATCGGAAACGCACAGTCATTAATGCGAGCTTGACTAGAATCCCACTTGCTGTGATACAAAGCGAAAATTCGCCGATAACTTCATCTACGTTGGTGGCTGTCGTGTAAGTTGAGTAAGGGTTTTCATATTTCTGAACAAAAGTGGATTTCGCGAACACTAACATTCTTCAGTCACGGCGCCAATATAACGAAGGCATTTCTAGGTAACTGTGATCTGATAGACCACTGCAACCTTACAGTCAGGTAATGTACATTACTGTGAACAAATTAACTTAGCAGAATGACATACGCACATAGTATAAAACAAACAAATTAACCATGTTCTCACATGTTAGATTTGAGCAACACGACGGTATCTCAGCCCATGTATAACCACTGACAGGCACCAGGCTTGTCTAAACTTCAGTTTACCCATCATTAAGCCATTCAACAAACATTCAATTCTCTGTATACTATTCTCCAAACTCAACATTCCTATATTACGCTCAGTATGTGAGCTCGTGGTCCTCTTTATAAAGTTTCTATAATCAGTTCTGCATAAATGACAGATATAATGAACTCCTGGCACTACGTCTTCATTAATAATTGTAATAGCATCAGCCGTCTGGGTAACGTCACATTTCATATGAACTTTATCATAACAAATAAAACAGCCAACGTGTCACGCACCGTGAGCTTCACTTGTAAGGTCATGACGCCGGAGTGAGATTATCGATCGATCAGTGTGGTAAATGGATATGAGCGCGTCGTATGAAGCGAAATCCGGTCTAAAGCGGATGAAAAGGGGCTGGATCAGGGTGAGGGGATAATCTCGCCTCCACGAAAGGTAGATAACTAAAGTCGTAGTAGCTCCTTGAGATTGGACCCGATTTTCTGGTCTAAAGCGAAGTGGAAAGCCAAGGTCTTTCGAATAGTGGCAAAGTCAATCGTATATTCAGTGTTTCACCCAAACTTGCCTGCGTGGGTTTTGTGAAAATGTGAAAAATGGATTCCCATAGAATTGCGTGTTTTGTCTCCGAAAATGGTAGGTTCACAATGCTTGTGTTAAGAGGAAACCAAAAGATATAATTTATCCAGATAGGATGAGGTGGGAGCGAAGTAGATCCAAAAAGGCAGGAGGACAGAAACATATAGAGCAAAGCATACAAAATTCTGAGAAGTAATAAGGACAGTCATACAGCCCACGATTTACCACATACTCATCGAACTTCGAGATGAACATTGCGCCAGATTCCAATCGTGACTTCTTTTGGCAAGGCGTTCCACGGTAAACAGATTCTAACCGATAAATCACGGTGCCTAACCATTTGAGAATGTTGTACGATCAAAACCTGCTTGAAGATGTATGTATGTATGTATGAAAGCACAAGCCTGATCCAGGCAAAGTGCCCCACAGTCAGAGACTGCACGTGGGCTGAGATACTGTCAGGTTGCCCAGGCCTAGACAGATATGAGCAAGGAAATAGAAATGATAGTGACACTCCAGCGTATTTCAGCATGCAGCTCACTACCAATGGCCAATCAATTTAGCACGATGTTAGCCGCCAAGCACAGAAATGATGCACAATTGCGCATCCGTGCGCGCTTGAAGATGACTCTTTACACTGTCTTAAACTGATTGGTTAAAGCGAAGTCTTGACAACTCGTGACCTCGATGTCGCGAAATTACCTGTCTAATTTGCAAGCGCCTTTCACCTCAGGTGCGGCACCTAACCAAAAGTTGAGTGTTAGAAATAAAGTAACATCGATTGTAGAACTTTGACTCCAACACGCGAATTGATCAACTTTTAAAGTGGATAGTTTTCCAAACGAAGATATCCGAGTTCTACGGCTAGCCATTCGAGCCCACGTTGACGAAATGTGGCTATTTGTTTATTAGTTCAAATTAAACAATCAAAATAATAATTATCAAAACTAAACAATTGGTTCGATCACCATCAGACCCAACCTCCAGGGAATACTGCCGACCGTAGCGTCAATGAGACGAAAATGATCCAACCGATTCAGATAAATTTATAATGAGACGCTGAAATAAGATTCAAAATCATATTTTTTCAAACAAATCTACATTTGAGATTACCGAATTAGCATACGACTGGCATGCGGGAACAACCAAAACCTGATCGAATATCGGGTGCATCATATGCGTACTTTGAAGCTTCGTTCACGAAATCGTAAACGGTCGCGAAAAAGTCATGAACATTTCGCACATGCATACTATCCCGCAATGATAGGTAGCACGCCCAAGTAGCCGCTATCCCGAATTAACCGTATGTTGATATTCGCATTTTTCCTACAAATGCACTAACCGACTATTTGCTGTTGCATTGACAGATAGGAACAGTAACTTAAAGGATTCCGATGGTGAATACTCGTACATGAAGCTAAGGCTTTGAAACACCGTTACGAGTATGTGTTTACAGCTCCAACCCTCTAAACGGTAGGTTTACTGTTTAATGGGTCGTCTGGAAACACAAGCCTGATCCAGGCAAAGTGCCCCGCACCGTCAAGACTGCACGTGGGTCTAGGTATGTCCAGGTTGCCCAAGCCTAGACAGATATGAGGGGGAATAGAAATGGTAGTGAGACTCCAGCGTATTTCAGCATGCATGGGTATATGTGCTCAAGTGATAGACCGAAATTCGTTCTACAAATACTGCGAGAAACTGTATCTGATGAATGAAATTCGAACTTTGGTGAAATCTTTGCAGGATAGTGAAATTCAAAAGCAACATAGCGGAACTGCGACCGTTTTGTTTAGATGATTGCTTGTTGATCATTTTCTGGGGAAAAAATTTTATGCAAGTGTTCTCATTGTATAAAATAGACTTTTGCGTTAAATGACAAACCAGTGCCATATGAAGACCGACGCTGACTTGGCGTAGTGGTACTCAAAAACAGATACTGTTTGTGCAAATGTGAACAAAACGAAATTTGCCAATCGATTTTAGCCGGAATCGGTCGATGTGAACTGCACACATCTCGTTTGCATTTGGATGACCACCGAGCGTTGAAACTCTGACTCTATTTGTGAACGTAATCGGATGCACCTTGTGATTAGATGCAGATTATCAGACCGATTGATATAAAATGGCGACTTGCATGAGTTTAGTCCAGTTTAAGAATGCACAACAATTAAAAAAGAAATGTGTTTTTAGAGGTTTTCATTATTTGTAATCTTGATTTCAAAAGTATTGGTCTTGCAATGTTTTAGTAAACAAGCCCAACCTCGAATGACTTAATACTTTCTATTAGACCAACAGAAATGATAGGCATGGTATGTTATGAAAGCACAAGCCTGTTCCAGGCACGTGGTCTAAGATACTGTCAGGTTGCCCAGGCCTAGACAGATATGAGGAAGAAAAAAGAACAGGAAATGGTAGTGAAACTCCAGCCCGTTGCAGCACGCAGCTCACTATCGATGGCCAATCAATTTAGCACGGTGTTAGCTGCATAGCACAAAGTACTGCGCGATTGCACATCCATGCAATAGGAAATGATAGAACAGGTGCAGATATCTCGCTCTATCGATATGAAGCACTAAGGGTGTTAGCTTGTTGTAGCTATTTTCCGTAACATTCTCTGTAAATGCGTATGGTGAGCAAATTGTGTTGCATAGTTTTTCCTAAAATGCAAAACCGCGAACCTCACAATTGAAAAGCACGCCTCTTGGCCACTTCCAGGATATGAGCGAGTTTAATCATGTTGCGCGAGTGAAGAGGCAAAAGACATTAGCGATTCGGTTGATTGTGCAGGTGATAGTCATGCAAGGCATGGCTTACAACAGCGAATAAAGTATAATCAGATATATGGGCATTACTCTCCAGTGATTTGTATGCTAATAAGGCACGTGTAGTTCTAATCGCTCACTCTGTATAACGCTCGATAGCTTTAGGAAATTGTTCACTGATACCGGTAGCAAGTTCGCCATCGTTGAATGGCTTTCAAATACGAAAACTACGAGGCTCCAACGTCAAAAATAGCAAAATCAACACCAAGTTGGCAGGTGCGCAGTTCCAAATTAAATAAGTAGACAGTGCACATGCTTAAACGGTACAACATTTAATAAAGTTGATATTGTTGTTCCATTCGGATTATTTAATCGTAGAATGCAGCGATGATCAGCAAAAGGGGACCGTAGACAAGTGACATCACAACAAAAAGTAAGCGGAAGTATTGGTAGACAGCATAATGGGATGGAATCATGATGAATTAGCTTGATTCGAATGTCTTCAAAACCGAGCCCCATGACGTCCATGGAAAGTGATGTATTGAAAAAGTATTTGGTTGCAGCTCAGCGGACTGCTAGTCTCTGCTTCCAACCAAAGACAAAAGCATCAAGAACAGGTTGACCACATCCAGATAAAGCTGCAGGGCGCCGTAAATGTATTCTTCCGGACTTAGTTCATGCCTGCGTCCTCCAATTATCATTTGCGTGTCAAATATGAGATACTGGAAGGAAATGGATACGTAAAAACATCAGGAACAACAACGTGGTAGAATACTAATTTAGGCATCATCTACGGATGTGCCATTTTGTAGCGCAGGTAACATCGTAATAAACTGATTAGCAACCCGTACTGAGCTACAACCGAGAACACATTGTGTCTCACGGGTATTATCCCTGTCTTATATTTCTATTTTTAACAGACTGTCGTTATCGCATCTCGCGCGTGGTCTAAGAATAAATGACAGTTTCTTGCACTCCAGGTTTGTGCTTCCATAAATGCACTCTTCACATCCTGATGCTTTGAGACCGTTAGAGTTTGAGTACGGCGATTAGGCTTTAGTGCGTACAATTTCGACTGGTTCCACACTTGTGATTTCATACATACACCCACACGAATATAAGTTAACGCGAGTACAGAACGCAGTGCCTCAAGCTCAGAAATCTCATCGAAAAGGTAGAGAAGGCACGGTATAGAAAGAACACGCGTTTGTAATCACAGGGCGCCCGCTCAATAAAAAGCATATCGCAGGCACAAGCAACATTCTTGGATGTATCTCACATGTTTGAATCACCAGGCCGATACGATCGGTAACTGTGAACCAATAAACAGAGGCTTAAGGCTCTAAGAAGCTGATGAAGATAAACCGAATCGCTCTATCCAAACGCATTAAGGGACGAATGCGCAAATGAATTAAATCATCATCATGGTGGAATATCTCCAAGTCGACAAGCTCAATCATCTGTCCGATTCGAATTAGTCCGTGATCGCTATGAAATTGAAGGAATCGGAAACGCACAGTCATTAATGCGAGCTTGACCAGAATCCCACTTGCTGTGATACAAAGCGAAAATTCGCCGATAACTTCATCTACGTTGGTGGCTGTCGTGTAAGTTGAGTGAGGGGTTTCATATTTCTGAACAAAAGTGGATGTAGCGAACACTAACATTCTTCAGTCACGGCAAAAGACGCCAATATAACGAAGGCAGTTCTAGGTGACTGTGATCTGATAGACCACTGCAACCTTACAGTCAGGTAATGTACATTACTGTGAACAAATTAACTTAGCAGAATGACATACGCACATAGTATAAAACAAACAAATTAACCATGTATTTCCCACGTTCTCACTTGTTAGATTTGAGCAACACGACGGTATCTCAGCCCATTAGGAACCACTGACAGGCTCCAAGTTTAAGATTTCATACTTTGCATAAGGTGCGGTGTGAACAACAAAAATTTGTACATTTATCCACTCTACATCCAGTTTCCTCACAAAAAATGTTGGTTGTGTTGTGCTTCATCCTCCATACAGTACTTAGGAATTCAAACGACGCCATTTCTATCAGGTTCAACAGTTTACAATTAAAGACAGCGGATGACTGTTGTTGAGCGAAATAAATGATACCCAGGTTGATTGCTAGCAAGCAGACCTTGTGTTAAATATATTGAGAACTTTTTTGGTACTATACTATCCCGTATATTTATTGCATAGCAAAGAAAAACTCACCAGGCTAAAAACCAACGCACCGATTCCACCATACACAGCTTGCAAAACCTGGAGAAAGCAACGGTGAGCAGGTTGTTATCCTATAGTAAACGCTTATTTATTTAATTAAATATTCAATTCGATAAAATACAAGTACATGTTAGTCTCGTTCATGTTGCATCGTTACAATTGATTTAGTGCACATCTGTCGGTCCGATTGGCGATGAGAATCAGTCATGCGAAGACGATTCTTTGAAGCGTGAATACTAGTGTGCTTGAATAACGCATGATATGAAAGCGAAATAAACATGCGAAGAGCGAGGGTAGCATTTCGGAATTGAAGTCTTCAGTGGCGCAGGATAGGCGAAAGAGCAGATAGCAGAAATAAGGCGTCTATAGACCTTAGAGCATCGTTGTCTCCGTAATATCACTAGAGCCAGCAGGCAGCATCCGACGTGTAACACTCCCATAATATTAGTTTCGACAGCGAAATGGATATAGAATAGTAAGTGTACAGAAACTTCATCGCTTGGTTCAAGAATTGCTGTCGCGAAAGCATCGTCTTCTCAGCCCGGTTTTATCTACAACATGTAACTCAAAACGTTGTCGCTGCAAGGGTGGCTACACCTTGACCTGACACACTGAAAGCTCTAACAACTAGTCGCCGCTTACTCCATCTGGCATCGCAGAAGTCACCGTGAGCGAGGTTGTTGAGAGTCAGAGTCAATATCGGGTTGGTTGTAAGCCTTTTCTTGGAGCACTTGATTATCACACGTGATATTCAGTGGCCTCGTGAAGACAGTTTGGTATGATGGGTGACAGTAAAAGCCGCGAGAAAGCAAACGTATTATTGTCGCTCAAATGTTTGACAAAGCATGGTTAGATGCATGTTTAAACCCACGTATATGTTCACTTTTCTACAAACATGGTACCATTCTCGGTCCTATTCCTTCCCATCTATCTTGTCATGGTTGTAAGGCACGTATAAAATCGGTATTTGTAATCGAAGTAATATTGGCTTTAACGGTGATGATGACCAGATTTTCCTAAGCTCATGTGTGGAAATAGTTAGAAAATGCAGCAGATTGCAAGCTTACTGCAGGCACACGCAAAAAGATTGGGCATGGATGAAAAAGGTGCAGTATTTCTGCACTGCCCTGGTGCAACCATTCTAAATTAATTTGCCTTGCTACTGAGTCACACGCTAAACAATACTGGTGTCTCACTGTCATTATCCTCTATCTACTTATGCCAGAACAACCTGGCAGTACTGTTGTCCGTGTGCAGTTGGACTGTGTGACACTTGATTTGGATCCAGACTCGTGCTTTCAGGCATGATTGCTCGCTCTAATTGACCACTAGATCCGCTTATCCAAGGTCACTGATTTTTGACGCTTGGGTGCTGTGTTAGCTATTTAACAAAAATAAAGCAGAAATTGGACAAACTATGCGCATGAGATGTGCATCGCCCGGAATAAACCAGGAAATGGTTTGTAGCGATTCACGGGTAGAGCGAAAAAACAGTAGCAGTAACATAGCAGTAAGGGAGTAAAAAACATCGAATCTACAGCCCCTGGTAAGGTGCTAATGGAAAGCAATCGGGTTTATTTAATGCCCCCATTTCAATCTTTTCACGGCAGAAAGGCGAATTTCATGGTTTTATGGCAGTTAAGCACTCGGTACATGCTACCGATGTAATGCTGTTTCTGATGATGAATGATGATGGAAAAGGCTAAATCTGCCACTAAACAATCAAGAATTCAATCGAAAGAAAATTTTATTAGGTTTTCTGAACCTAGAGAGAACAAAAATAACGATTGGTGAAAGTGTAAGGAGAGGTGTCGATCATCTGCTTTACTTGCCATATTAGAAAGTTATAAGCCGCTAATAAGGTGGAGCATGTATCCACATACAGTAGAACAGCACGGGGTAATTCAAGGAATTTAATGGTTTAAAAAGCATAAGGTTTAACAACAAAAATAGGATGGTGAAAATCATAATGTGAGTAAAAACGCTGAGAAATTATATTACACAGTGTATAAAGACTTGAGAAACGAATTTTTGGGTAAAACACGTCCCATTTAGTTCTAAATTTACGTAAGTCGGTTGAGCGACTAATGGTAAAAGGTAAATTGTTCCAAGCAAAACAGACACAGACATATTAAAAAAGACCCAAAGGTTAGGTGGGAATGAGGCACCACCAGCGTGTAATTATGAAACCCATAATTCCATGTGTCCCTTCGCGTGAAAAGTCCTTGTAAAGGATGGCTAGGGGTAATGTGGTCAGGTTGACAAGTAAGGCCATTTTATAATATTCAACAGGGTCAACATCACGCGGGGAATCGAATGATCAAACCTAGAAAACTAACCCGATTCGGTCCGGATACCAAGTAAACAATCATGCAGGCCAATCCAGTGAGAAGAAACACCACGCTGACCACCATCAGTAGACCGGTGCATTTCGTGAAATCAATCCGTGTTTGGATGGCGAACACGGAGATGACCAGACACACGGCAGTTGTGATGGCCACCGTGATCAACACCGACTGCGTTGAGTAGAACGACGTGATGGTTCCGGTCATGTAACTGAACGCAAAGGTCTGCAACACGTAGGAAACAACATGTAAGGCGTAATTAGAGATGGGAGAGAATATTTGGTTAGCTGGGGATGCTGCTCATACATTATTTCGTTTAGAACCATCATCATCACCATCATTGAGCACAGGCCTGGAGCCAGACAAAGTGCCAAGCAACATGAAACAGGAACATCATATAGACGAACGCATTAAAAGAAAGCGGTCAATTAAAGTGATTCGTTATGAAGACCTATGTATGTCACGATAATCAAAAGGTGTTCTGAAGTTGCACTAAGACTTCGGTCAAGAATTTAGAAAAATAAGAACACACAAATGTGGATTACTGTAGTTCATCGGTATTCGCCAAGTTGGCATTAATGAATGCGGAACTACCAATATTAAAAGCTATGAGGGTAGCATCAAATCTGAAATCGAGACCACTTCAAACAAATGTCTATGAACAGTGTAAAAGGATGAGTAAATTAAATACCAGTATAAAGAAATTTCAAACTCGTGCATAGGCATAATGCAAGCACGTTGACCTCATCGAAGAGGTAAAAAACGTGAATTGTTATCAACAATCAGGAATTCACGTGGCAACAAAAAGAAAAGAGTGAAATAGCATCGGTGTCACAACAGCACTGTGGTTCAGATTACAAGGCAAGGAGAGCGGAGGGCTGTACAGACTGACACGCAAACATTGCAGCTTCCATCTGTGAAACCCAACGAGCGGTTTGACCATGGACGCGCTCCTCAGGGGGGAAACAGTAGGATTGGGATCAATGGGAGTCGAAACAGTAGGAAAATCCAAAATATAAAACTCGCTGTTTAGTCTACTCAACAGGAGGGCTATGATTTCGGACCATAACTGGTGAATTGACCAATGACCAGTATCATCATAAATCATTTGATGGTGAAGTCCGATTAGCGCGACAGAACTGAAGGTTAGTTTTGGTTAAGCGGTATTCACAATCCGGGGGTGTATATGGACACGACCCGAGTGCACAAGTATGTAATTGTGCAGTACTTCTGTGTTGTGCAGCTAACAGCGATCTACACTCTTTTGCCACCCATAGTGAGCTGTATGCGGAAACACGCTGGAGTCTCACTGTCATTTCTATCTTCACTCGTGCATCTATCTAGGCCTGGACAAAGTGACAGTAACTTAGCTCATGTGCAGTACACGAATGTCCGGTACATTGCCTGGATCAGGTTTGCAATTTCATGCACATGCGCACCGAGTGGATACCTATTGACCCGAAATACGATGTGAATCAGCTTATCGCAAAACCTAGCTATTTTCAACAATGTATGATGTGCACACACCACAAGGATACGTTTCTATTGACACACTGCACTGCATAAAGAGACATGAAACCGTTAAATCATCTGTAGTTGCCGAACTGTGCAATGAGAGTTTGCGAAAGTGTTGTCCAAGGTGGTGAACATCAACGAGTAAACATCTGCAGCGCTCAATTCAAATTATAGTGGAAAATTCTGTAGAAATTTTGAGGTCGTTTCGAACAAGGCTCCAGGAAAAAGATGCTAAATAGCACATGAAAACACGTTCGATCAACTTCCTGATGCACCGTTTGCATCACACAATCCCGAGACTTTGTTTCACAATGTGACACAATCGATTCGGTTTAGTTCGTGCGATGGCGTTCCAGATTGTAGCTCGGGCACGCGAACAATAACGGTAGTCGAAAGTGAAATTAGCAGATGCAGAAACAACAAGAATGAGGACAACATGCGCGTGCTTCGCTCGAACTGTTGATCACATTAAAAGTACACATCAAACAGTTCGCGCTATGAAATCGATGAAAAAGCATACGATAAAAATTAAATGATCATGACAAAACTGAAACTCACAAATATTGCAAGGGCAATAAAATTCCCGGGATAACGTCTACGCACTCCTTCACAGCATGCCAAAGCGATGTAAGTTGCCAGAAATATAGCGCTGAAAAGTAACAGCGAATGAATAGCTTTTCGTCTTTTGAACGGATTGCTCTAAGCGAACGCGAAGAGGACACTTACTATGAAATGTAGTAAAACCAAGAATTCCGTTGGACCCAATAGCGCACGGGGTGACTGAGAGGAACTCGAATAAAACAGAACTTACACAAAGAGAAACACGCAGATGAACGCACACGTAACCAGTAGCTGTGCCGTCAATATCAAATAGACCTGATGAAGAATAAAGGAAATCGGGGCAAGGTTAATATGCGTAAAGGACCACGCAAATAGGAAGAAACAATTACAGGGTCGGGATTGAGAAGGACTGTGATGAAGTGGACAAACCCACGAAGCACCTGATCCCATCTAAAAATCAATGCACATGAGCACTAATCAGCTTAATGATTACAGCGGAAAAGTCAACAGGAAAAGAGGGGGTGATGGTAGTGTTAGTGGCAAACAATGCAAGGTGAAAGTACCATGCTGGAACAAAAATCCTTCTAGAAGAACGCAGATAGATAAATGAAAGGACTTGGAAAGCGTATGTTAAAATGGTAAAGCAGTGGGAACAGTGAAGAGCGGTTTATTACAACAAAATGTAGACTATTTCATCTGAATCCACAGATAAAACTTTACGTCAAGGCAGAATGATCTCCAACCTTTCTGATATAGTTTTATCATGTTTCATGTACAATTTATCCGGATCCTGGAGTCAAGTCAAGCGTGTCTACATTCTAATACAATTGGAATCACGGCCGTTGACTTATCTCGATTTACACCTGAATAACGGAACACGTGAACAAATAAAAACGACACCCGTACGGGATCGCGAAACTCGTGTTTAACAATGCAGTGCTCGTTTTTTCAGCATATCATTAGAGTTGATTCGCGAGCCGGAATTAGACGGATGTCCGCATAGTGAGAAGGCGGAAATCGATAACCCACCGTTCTCCAATTATCCGCTGAGTATAAAATCGTGAGATGAATAAGGTGACGGTTATTGGTACGTGATAATCATTGAGCAAACCTTTTTGATGAAGGCGTGACGGATCGCTTTATCTGAAAATGGTTCGCTTGAGAATGCTGCAGCCGGGGCAGTTCCTGTAGGTGGAATCGGATAAGCTGGTGCGTATGCAGGTTGTGAAGGCGGGTAACCTATATTGAGCAAAAGGAGAAATTCAAATGAACAGCGAAATGGGTACAATCGTGACAACTTTATGCGTCATTATTGATAACATACAGTATAGAACAACAAGTATTATCTTCTCTAAAGGAGAGCAGCCAAGAAGCCAAGCGGGCTAACTTATCATAGGAAACAAATTGGATAATAGCTGGATGGATTCCTGTCACCAGTTAGCCCGTCCGTGCCGCATTCAACAGGGCAGCACTTCTGTGCCGTGCAACTAACATCGCGCTAAATTGATTTCCCACTGGTACTGAGCTGTATGCGGAAAAGCGGGCGAGTCTCAATGCTATTTCCCCTTCCTTACATCTGTCTAGGCCAGAGGCAAACCTGGCAGTATCTTGACCCGCGTGCAGTATACGACTGTGCGGTAATTTGTCTGAATTAGGTTTGTGATTCCACACATACATACATAATACAGGCAAAACGGATGTGAAATTTATATAAACAAAAAGGACGTGTATGATGGATGCAATTACAAGCCCGGAGCTGGGAAAAGTGCCCCAAAGTCACGGACTGAATGTGTGTTGAGATAAAGACGGGTATAATAAGGGGGTAATAATAATAGCATGTTACCCCATTAAAGGTTAAAAATCGATTTGGTTCGACATTATCGGCACGTGTTCGAACACCCGAGTGTCATATAGCTCTTATCGCTACACAAAGGGAGGAAAGTTTGCCAAGATTCAAAATATTCTTCTACACACCGTCAAACGAAGGAAGTAACTTTGTAGTTAATAAATAATAGAGAAGTGTTTGTAACATGAAATGTTTGTATGTATGTATGTATGTATGTATGTATGTATGTATGTATGTATGTATGTATGTATGTATGTATGTATGTATGTATGTATGTATGTATGTATGTATGAAAGCACAAGCATGATCCAGGCAAAGTGCCGCAAAGTCACAGACCGCACGTGGGCTTAGATACTGTCAGGTTGCCCAGGCCTAGACAGATATCAGAAGGAAGGTACAAGTGGAAATGGTAGTGAGACTCCAGCGTGTAACAGCGTGCAGTTCATTACCGGTGGCCCATAAATTTAACACGGTGTTAGCCGCACAGAACAGAAGTAATGTACGATTGCATATCAGTGCAAATGGAATATTTGTGAGTACACATTATTATTATTATTATTATTATTATTATTATTACACAAGTCTTTACAGACGATGTGCCAACAAGTATACCATGAAGAGGACACATGATGAAAGAAAAAGGTAAAAAACGCCCCGTTTAATAAACTAGAAGAGAACTTACCCATTGATGGTGGATATGGCATCCCTGGAAAAACAAATCAGTAAAAGGCATGTGAATTATGTGTTAATGTGATCAATCAGAAACAAACACATGACGCTATGGTGCAGAGGCACCCATATTTTCATTGCTATCTTCCTTTCCCACATCTGTCTAGGATTGGGCAACCTGATAGTAACTTAGCCCACGTGCAGTCTACGACTATGCGGCACTTTGCCTGGATCAGGCTTGTGCTTTCATACATACAGTGGCATCGTGCGAATGGGACGTGATGCCATAAAAGCTTTACCCTTCCTGAGATGCAATGAATAACACGTGATAAACAGTATAATGGGACGTGATGCCCCCGTCCTGAGATGCAATGAAGGAACACGTGATAAACTATACATGCTTTGAAGTGAAAAGGCGTAAGGTTGTCATCGTTTTTAAAAATTCACCACTAGGCTTTGCTTCAAGCCGTTATTCTGTCTTCAGATAAAAAGTCGTAACAGCGACAGCCCAGTCGTGAATCGTAATCGCATGAATAATCAAAGGGGTTATTTCAACACACATCAGCCTTAAAAAATTAATTGTGTAAACCCGTCAAATACGATAAACTGAGCCAAATATTGTTAGGCCTGATAAATTAAGTGTTTAAACGCATCAGCCCGAATTTAACTCACCGCTTGACGGCGGATAAGGCATGCCTGAAAGTGTGAAAAAAGCAAACATGCATTAAATTATCATTAACAGATGTACGTGAATTTATTCATAAAACCTGTCGTAGTAGTAGTACTAGTAGTAGCAGCAGTAGTAGTAGTACCCTTCTACCACTAATAGAAAGCAAAGGAGGCGTGTAAAATATGTACATACACAAACACTCCTTCAAATATTCAGTGAATATAATTCTATCTGGAAGATGGAGAACAGCGCACGAAAGAGTCCAATTAATGGACACAAACTTTTCCCGCTACTGGGAGGAAAAAAATACCTGAACCCATCCATATAGACACACGTCCTCTAAGGCCATCATTGAACGTTGATTAAGACCTATTTGATGCTATACCGAAGGATGAAGTGGAACGTGCCCTCAAAGAAATTAGAGGCGTACAACAGGTTTAGATCACATCAAAGCCGATACACTTTTGCGCGGGAAACTCACATTCACAACAGCATAACCACAACTAGCTTCTCGCTTGTGGTTTCGTACCGCCTCATCTAAATGTTACACGGGTCACATTTGTTCCAAAGTGTGAATGTTCGCAAACTCCATCAGACTACGGGCCAATTTCAGTTACTTTAGTTCTGGTACGTTATTTGAACATCTTGGCAACAGGGTGGCTTCACCACTTTGAACAGCGATGGATGTTTCTGCGTAACGCTCAAACTGAGTGCATACCGGCCTCGGTCGTTGGTATAGATCTGTCGAAGGCTTTTGATCAGGATTCTAACGACTCCATCATCCGCTATGGTGCTACATATGGTGCTCCACCGCTGATACTAAAATACATTGAGAACTCTTTTGCCACAGCCTTAACAAAATTACTGAATGGTGTTTCCATTAAACTAAAGAGAGGTGTTAGACAAGGTGATACACTTTCGCCTTTATTGTCCATTATGGTAATCGATGAAATTCCGGAAATATCTGATCCGTATCTGAACGTACAAATCGCGAACAAGTCAATCGATTCAATCGCTTATGCAAATGACCAGCAGCTATTTGCAAGTTTTATGAAAGATCTCACAGTCAAACTTGAAAAACTGTTCATGGCGTCCGGTGAGGTTGGATTAATGGGCAACTTTACGAAAAGCATGTGTTAAAATTGGTAATAAGCAAAAAAGAACATCTAACTGTTGTAGCGGCGGATAATGTGAAAATAGCTGTCAATGAGATCAAAGCGCTAAATGTGGGTGACATGTTCCGCTACCTTGGCGTCCAATTTAACCGTCATGGAAAATCTCAAGTCAATCTTCGCATGGAATATCGACTCGACACTCAGTACGAAAATGGCTGCGACTCCCACCGGACGCACCCGTCGCGTATTTCTACGCACCAACTGCATCCGAACTACATCTCCTTCATACATCATATGCGATGGAAAAGACTTAACGTCGTGATTAGCAAACCGTCATCGATCCTGCGATGGGCTGCCACATCCGAATGCACAAAAACTTCGTTCAAACTAGCGTAAGGGTCCGTACGCATCGGAAAGCAGAACGCAGTATTCCAGGACGATGCCCGTGCGGCTTGGGAACAAGAATTGTATACATCAGTGGATAGTTCCCTGCTCAGATCTCTGAAGCAATGCCCACGGCTGAACTACTGGATCCACAATAACCAACGTGTTTTGTTCCGCCTTTTCATACAGATGTTACGCATGGGATGTGGCCTTATGGATACGAAAACGCGCAGAGCGAAACACGGATCGTTACCGGAGGGTGTTGGTTGTCGTGGAGGATGTGGCCGTCCGGAAAGCATAAAACATCTACTATAAAACTGTGCCTTAACTCACGATGCAAGATGCCGGCGACACAAAGAATTTTACAACTTGTCCACAAACTTCGTCGTCACGGAGTAGAAGCTTTAGACGAGGTGCAATCCAGCTATTGCACACCTGACTTGATTGCTGTGAAGGACGGGATTGCATTTGTAATGGACGTGAAAGTTTGCGATCAATAGCTGGTTCACTCCACTTACGTACGTACGTATGTGCATGCACGTATATCAGTATGAATAGATGGATGGATCGATGTACGCAGATGTGTGTGTGCGAACCAACAGGCCAGAAATCAGGTAAAGTGCCATAGAGCCACAGACTATCCGTGGATCGAGGTAGTTCTGGGTCCACTAGACTAGACAAATGCATAAGAGATAAGGGCGACAAAACTTCAGCGTGTTCCCGCATAAAGCTCATTAAAGGTGGCGAGCGATTAAGCACGGTGTTGCTTGTGCAGATAAAAGTACCGCACAAGTGCATATCCGAGAGAGGGTTTCGAACAGGCGTGTACGTGTAACAGTGTAGCACATAAATCTTCTCCGGATTTGAAAAACAGTGAAACACTTACCTCCCGCGGGTGGATACGGAGCAGCTTTTGAATATAAATAAAAATACAAATTAATGTATAAGCATTTTGAATAGAAGTCTTCATAAGCAAAACATTAATAACCTTGTTGATTGTCATAAAGAGACAAACGACAGTTTAGGATGACGGAAAAGTTTAAATAAATCTAAAACGATGTGATAAACTGAAAACAGACTGATGACTTGAAATTTGTAATGGGTGAATAATCATTGCCAATCTCAGATTTGCTAGTGTATTGATGGTAGCTTGAGCCTCAAGATAGATATATAGCAACACGATCTGAGAGGATGAAAGCAGGTTGTGATGCATAGGCGCATGTATGTAGATAACTGAATGCGAAATACACTGTAGTATCAGTACCGCCGCTATATTATGTATGTATGTATGTATGTATGTATGTATGTATGTATGTATGTATGTATGTATGTATGTATGTATGTATGTATGTATGTATGCATGCATGCATGTAAGTTTATGTATCATTTTATGAATAAAATGTGTATGTACAAAATCAAAGGACTAAATCCAGCATCCACATTAAATATTGTATTAGATCGGTAGCGAGTATCGATTCTCGATTGCCATACAGCCAGAATAACATCCCGATTAATGAGATGGCGTAAACGTGCATTCTCTTTGTAATGCGCAGATAGCACCAGCCAAAATTGAATTGCTACCGCCAATGAGCTGCATGCGGGATCACGGTGGAGTCTTGCTAACATTCTTTTTCTTCTTCTACACATGCATACATACATAATTCGGAATAGATTCAAGAGAACAGTCTGAAAGCTGTAAAATCTGTCAATGATTAAACGGAGAACAACTGAAACGGTGCCGATAATTGTACAGGAAACGCGCTTTTGTAATCCACCTATAACAAAACTTATTGATTCTCCAGCTTGTTGGTACTTATAACGGATGAAATCAGAAACCTGATCCAATCAAAGTGCCACACAGTCACAAACTGCAAGTGGCCTAATATTCTGTCATGTTGCCCAGGCGAGATGTGAAAGAAAATAAGAAAATGTTAGTGATACTACGGCGTGTTGTTGCATGCATCTCGGTACCTTTGGCAAATTAATTTAGCACGGTGTTGCCTGTGCAGAAATGAAGTACTGCACAATCGTCCCTGTCAATTAGGAATTTATTGTGTCATGGTTGCATCACAGTAAAGCATTCGGTGCTTGCTACCGGTGTAATGTTGTTCCTGATGACAAAGACGACGACAGGAACTTGCATTCAAGTAAGGTTTATGAACAAGTAGAGCGAAAATACTATAGCTTGCTTGTGGCAATAGCTGTCATGTATCATAACAAGCCTTCCACCCGACTCCACTTGACAACACATGATATTAATAGCAGAATAGATTAAAACACATATCATCTAAAAGGAGTCTAATCAACATCTCTTACATTAAACAATCATTGTCATATCGCATGGACCAACCTGTAGCCGTCCTATATATAGTCAGTATAGATGTCAAGGCCTGCGTATGTTTAAGCCAAAACAGCAATTTACAAATCGACGTCATTCAAAATTAAGTGTGGTGAATGCGATGAGTTGGCATCCACAGCGCATGGCCGAACAAATAAAGGTTTTGTAGGTTTACTATTGCCATATTTATATCCCATAGAAAATATAGCAATAATAATTAATAGTAGCAATAAGCAGTGATAGCCAAGCTGGGTTCGCAGTGGTGCAGCGAAAAGCATAGTCTTTTCCCGAAATATTCTTGTTTCAATCCCTGCAGTGGCTGCAGCTGTTATTAGAATGGGGCTGCATTGTCAGAAAAATGTCTTGGGTAGTCGATGGACGTCCTAGATTCTTAGTTTTAGAACCGGTTTCTTTAAATCACGACTGTGTTTCATCGGCGCTTAAAAATAAAGGCTGCTTTTTGGTTGGTTCAATATCCATATGTAAACAATGTGGACAGCAGTCTCATATGAGACAACATCCTGGTGGCCAGAGAGTTATTTTAAAACGGGAGATAGTTGTTTAAAGATATTATACAAAATTTCCAATCCCATGTGGTAAGCATTACACCAGAATAACCACAGCTTTTCAGAAGCACTCGTTGCTTTCGATGCCTCGAACGAAGTGGTTTCATTTTGCGCTGAGTTGTACGCCACGGCAGAACAATATGGTATGGTATGAAAGCACAAGCCTGATCCAGGCAAAGTGCCGCACAGTCAGACTGCACATGGACTAAGATACTGTCAGGTTGCCCAGGCCTAGACAGATATGAAGGGGGAAATAGAAATAGAAATGGTAGTGAGACTCCAGCCTGTTTTAGCATGCAGCTCACTACCGTCGGCCAATCAATTTAACAAGGATGTTAGCCACACAGCACAGAAGTGCTGCACAATTGCACCCGTGAAAGACTAGTGACTCCTGATAAATCATCTGGTAAAAATGTTTGCATTATTATTTCAATTGGAAATTTTGACAATTCTAACAGGTATGTATGTATGTACGTATGTATATATCTATGTACGTATGTATTCATCTATGCATGTATGTATATATCTATGTATGTATGTATGTATTTATCTATGCATGCATGTATGTATGTATGTATGTATGTATGTATGTATGCATGCATGCATGCATGTATGTATGTATGTAGGAAATCACAAGTCTCATCCGGAAAATTGCCCTATAGTCATAAACAGTGCTCGGGTAAAGATACTCTCAGGTTGCGCAGGCCTAGACAGCCGGTGAGAATGAAAATAGGAATGACAATAGGACTTCAGCGTGATTCCGCACGCAGCTCCCTACCGGTGACAAATCGATTAAGCACGAAATCGGCTGTACAACACAAACGTACTGCACGATTGAACATCTGTACATACAAACAGGAACACTGAGAAGCATTAAAAAGATTCAACATGAGGTGTTTCCCTGCAGAACAATATACATGTATAAATGAAATCACAAGCTCGGCGAAAGTAAAAGCGCCACATAGTCACGGGGTTTATGTAGCTGGCTAGGGTTTTCACGGGGATATGAAGTACTTTCATGGATGTGCAATCGTGCAGCATTTCTGTGCTGTGCGGCTATCATCGTGCTAAATTGATTGGCCAACGGTAGTGAGCTGCATGCGAGTACACGCTGGAGTCTCGCTACCATTTCTATTTCCCCCTCATATCTGTCTAGGCCTTGGCAACCTGACAGTATTTTAGCCCACGTGCAGTCTCTGACTGTGCGGCACATTGCCTGGATCAGGCTTGTGCTTTCATATCATATCACTTGCACGGATGTCCTATCGTGAAGCACTTCTGTGTTGAGCAGCTAACACCGTGCCAAATTGATTTGCTACCGGTATTTAACTGCATGCGAATGCATACTGGAGTCTCACTTCAATTGCTATTTTCCTTTCACATCTGTCTAGGATTGGGCAACCTGATAGTAACTTAGCCCACGTGCAGTCTACGACTATGCGGCACTTTGCCTGGATCAGGCTTGTGCTTTCATACATACAGTGGCATCGTGCGAATGGGACGTGATGCCATCAAAGTTTACCCGTCCTGAGATGCAATGAAGGAAATGTGATAAACTATACATGCTTTGAAGTGAAAAGGCGTAAGGTTGTCATCGTTTTTAAAAATTCACCACTAGGCTTTGCTTCAAGCCAGTTATTGTCTTCAGCTAAAAAGTCGCAACAGCGACAGCCCAGCCGTGAAGCGTAATCGCATGAATAATCAAAGGGGTTATTTCAACACACATCAGCCTTAAAAAATTAATTGTGTAAACCCGTCAAACACGATAAACTGTGCCAAATATTGTTAGGCCTGATAAACTAAGTATGTTTAAACGCATGAGCCCGAATTTAACTCACCGCTTGACGGCGGATATGGCATGCCTGAAAGTGTGAAAAAAGCAAACATGCATTAAATTATCATTAACAGATGTACGTGAATTTATTCATAAAACCTGTAGTAGTAGTAGTTGTAGTACTACTAGTAGTAGTATTACCCTTCTACCACTAATAGAAAGCAAAGGAGGCGTGTAAAATATGTACATACACAAACACTCCTTCAAAGATTCAGTGAATATAATTCTAACTGGAAGATGGAGAACAGCGCACGAAAGAGTCGAATTAATGGACACGAACTTTTCCCGCTACTGGGAGGAAAAAATACCTGAACCCATCCATATAGACACACGTCCTCCTAGGCCACCATTGAATGTTCATCAGGACCTACTTGATGCTAGACCGATTGATGAAGTGTAACGTGTCCTAAAAGAAATTAGAGGCAGTGTAACACGTTTAGATCACATCAAAGCCGATACACTTTTGCGCGGGAAACTCACATTCACAAGAGCATAACCTCAACTAGCTTCTCGCTTGTGGTTTCGTACCGCCTCATCTAAATGTTACACGGGTCACATTTGTTCCAAAGTGTGAATGTTCGCAAACTCTACCAGACTACGGGCCAATTTCAGTTACTTTAGTCCTGGTACGTTATTTGAACATCTTGGCAACAGGGTGGCTTCACCACTTTGAACAGCGATGGATGTTTCTGCGTAACGCTCAAACTGAGTGCATACCGGCCTCGGTCGTTGGTATAGATCTGTCGAAGGCTTTTGATCAGGATTCTAACGACTCCATCATCCGCTATGGTGCTACATATGGTGCTCCACCGCTGATACTAAAATACATTGAGAACTCTTTTGCCACAGCATCAACAAAATTACCGAATGGTGTTTCTATTAAACACACTTTTCAGGTTTCCCAAGTCTAAAAAGATTAGATAAATAATGACAATGAGAATCTATCCTGGTCCCACACACAGACGCATGGCAAATCAATTCAGCATAGTGGCATTTACAATTATCAGTAGCGATGTGGAACCACACAGTACTTATTTGCCGCATAGATGACACCATGCAAAATCGATTTACCGACTATACTGAGCTCAATGTCGAAGCACGCTGGAGTCTCACCCCAGTTTCACTTTTAACTGTCCAAGACTTGGCAAGGTGTCAATTTCTTAGATCACGAGCGGTTTGTGTCCAGACCTGTGTTTTCATCAGTAGCGATAAATTAATAGCACTCGAATACATAACGGCTCAAACTCACCCGTTGAGTACGCAGGGGCATATGGAGGTTCTGTAAAACGAAGCAAAATGCGATTAGATAAAACATAAATTTCGTGAATAAACAAGTCCAAAAGTAACTTACCGGTAGTATTGCCAACTACAGAACCATATGGTGGTGGCTTTTCACTCATTTTATAACTTAGCTAAAAGTAAAACAGCAACGCGTTATAAGTCTGGTTTAAGGGGCTGATGGAGAGTAGATTTTAAGTTCATGTTTTGGATGTTACTCGAATCAGTAAATACAATATGAGCAATACGGACATGACAATTTGTGCAATATGTATGGATGCATGAAATCACAAGCCTAAACTAGACTTAGTGCCGCACAGTCGAAGACTGTACGTGGGCTAAGATACTGTCAGGCTTCCCACGCCTAGACAGATATGGGAAAGGAAAATAGCAATGGCAGTGAGACTCCCGCGGATTTCAGTATGCAGCTCACTACCGGTGGCAAATCAATTTAGCACGGCGTTAGCTGCACTGAGCAATTTTACGTCCCGTTTTAAAGCCGGTTATGCTTGCACAGTTGTGGCACTTTGCCTCGCTCAGGTTTGTGATTTCATACATACTACTCGGATACCAGTCTCATCATCATTATCAGAGACAGCATTACACCGGTAGTATTTGCCGAGTACTTAAATGGTTATACAACCGCGAAACAGTTAAATCCTAAAATATGGGCAAGGGTGGGACTTAAATAGCTGCTGACTCTGTTAAGCACAAACAAACTGTAATGAGCTGCCTACACCTTGAATGTAGCATGCATTCAATCACGTTTCGTTAACGAGTAAAGCTACATCAACAGCTTCCTTGCGGCTTTCACTGCCACGTTTCATAACAAGCTTTCCATGTCACTCCATTTGACAACACTTGACAACAAGGTTAAGCAAACACTCCAAAAAGATGCTTAATGCAAGACCGCCATTGAACACGGTTTCGGGACATATCCTGAAGCGTAACTAGCCATTGCGATATCTGATCGCGGGGACACCAACCTGAAAGACGCGCTGTGCTTACTTTGGAAAGGTTACTAGTGAGGGTTTTTAATTGCCTATACCATGTGACGGGTTGGCCTCCCCGAGATTTACGCCAATCAGGATGTGGCATCGCAAAAAGAACCCGTTTTGGACGTCGGTGGTCCGGCATCCGTAAAACGTGACCCAACCAGCGTAACCTATACAGGTTGATTTGCTTCTCTATATCAACATTACTACCGAACAACTTAGTTCGGAGAGCATCGGTTCCTATGCGATTGTAACAGCTAACCCCTAGAATGTTGCGGAGACATCGGTTTTCAAATATTTGGAGATGCTGAAAGTGTTCTTTACGTAGGGTCTAGGTTTCGCGCCCATACGGTAATACTGCGCTAACTGCCACTTTCTAGACTTTACCTTGGAGTAACAGAGAGTCCTCTCTGACGCCAGAAGTGTGGTAGGTTGTGGAATTCTACGGTCGCCTTAGAAATGCGCCCCGAGACCTCCTTATCTAAGGATGCATAATAATTGATACAACTACCGAGATACATGAAACGATCTACAATTTCAATCGGCTGATTCTCAAATAATAAGGCGCTGTTTGATAAGTCTATGTCCTGCAGCAGATCACTGCACTTAGTGGGTGCAAAACGTATTCCCAATGCGGGCACAATACTATCTAGCTTGTTCAGTATCACCTGTGCATCTGTGTACGAGTCAAACAGCAGAGTCCAATTTTAGAAGCTTGCCACCTGGCATTTTGTGAACTCCGCTAGCTGCGGCTTCTTCGCTGCATAATTCCATGATGGCATCAATTACAAAATTGAACGGGAAAATAAAAATCGGATATCCTTGTCGGACGCCACTTGTTGTTTGGAATTTTGGCGAAAGAAATGTCTATTTTTCCATTTGTACGAATACAAATCCACGCTGCTCTTGGAATGCAGTTGCTGCATGTGACAACCTAACGCGACAAGGGTTTCCAGTGTGTTTCAGCATGCAGCTCAATACCGTTGGCGAATCAATTTAGCACGATGTTAGCTGCACAGCACAGAAATGCTGAACGATGGCACATCCGTCTCATTTCTCTTTTCCCCCTCATATCTGTCTAGGATTGGGCAACCTGACAGTATCCTAGCCCACAGGGACTACCTACAGAGACAGAAATTCGCTCACACATAATGAAGGTTAGACGACGCAAGGCCCCTGGTTTAGACGACCTAACAGCCGAACTATTCGTTGATGGCGTCGACGTTTTGTGCAGTCAGCTGTCAGTGCTCTTCGGAAGGATCTGGAACGAGGAAGCCATACCCAGCGCGTGGGGAACGTCAGCCATCGTCCCAGTAATCAAAAAAGGGTCGAGGAAAGAGTGCGGTAATCACAGGGGTATCAGTCTCATACCGGTGGTTTCTAAACTGTTTGCATCAATCAGCCTGACCAGGCTTAAAAGCTACAGAGAAGCAGAGTATCGAGAAGAGCAGGCTGGTTTCAGAAGAGGACGCGGGTGTGTGGACCAAATCTTCACGCTCCGCCAAATTTTGGAGCAACTTTACCAATGCGCACGTCCAACAATTATCGTCTTTCTTGACACGAGCAGCCCTTGATTTCATTGACAGAACTACTCTCTGAGACTGTCTCATTCACCATGGTGTCCCACCGGAGTACGTAATCTGTCTTGGTTCCAAAGGTTGTCACAGCCGGGGGTGGTAGTAGGAATGAGCCACCTACTATCTATAAAATGCTCCCACGTGGCGTGCGTCTCAAATAGCCTCTGACAACCAAGTCCAACTCCTGGCCTGCGCGAGTGACTTTCACAAGCCCGGCGGAACTGCTATTACTGACAGTTGAAGGGGCGAAGGCGGGTGACTGGCGCCATAAAACCAGTTAGATCCGGGCAGATGGAGCTCGTCAGCTACTGGCAATCCATCTAGGGGAAGGAAAACCCTGACTCCAAACCCCCATTGCCTTGTGGGTTACCCGATTGCGGGAAAGGCTTCAGGAGAAAACCCCGAGGAAAAATCCGGAGAGAAGCCCCGTAGGTAGATAACTGGCGCACAGCGCGTTTATCTGCCAGCTCCCTGCTGCCTTGTAGGTTGCACTTGGCTGTGCAAAGGCTAGAGAGGTGCACTCGAACAAACACCAAGTGGTGCTGGGGACATCACTTGTACACTATCCCCAAGAAACTTCATGACGATGTCTCAACGTATATCTCAGCTCTCTGCTACGGCGTTCCCGAGACGCGACGCGCCCTTGGCTCTCCCAGCGGCTAGGGTGAAAAGTAAGCTAGCTGGGGCCATAAATATCCGTAAGGACTTTTATCTGGGATGTTGGAACGTACGGACACTGCTTGACGTTGGTAGTCAAGCAATCACGATGCGCTCTTTATTGGACTACCAAGTAGATGTTGCTTGTCTTTCCGAGGTCCGCCTTCCCGGACACGGATCCAAATCGATCAAGGTCCCCGGAGTCGATCGTACTTATTGGCTTTTTTATAGTGGGCCCGAGGATGGATCTGGTCAGCATGGAGTAGCGATAGCGCTCAGCGACCATGCTAAACAAGCACTCATGTCATGGATGCCTGTATCCCCGAGAATTGCGGTGGTCCGGCTGAGGGGTCACCCTTTGAATATAACAGTCGTTTCGGTGTATGCCCCAACCCTATCAGCCGACCAAACTACAAAAGACGACTTTTATAACCAACTTCAATTCGTAGTCGATAGAGTTGCTGGAAACGACGTACTGGTTGTGGCTGGTGACTGGAACGCTCGTACAGGATCAGCAGATTCCGCAACAAACCGAATCCTGAGAAAATTTGGCCTAGGGCAGCGCTGCGCGAATGGCGATCGACTGATCGAGTTTGCGGCCTACAATCACCTATGCGTCTGTAACACTAAATTCCAGCACCCTAAAAAACACTTGGTCACATGGTACTCGAACGATGGTAGAACGGCAAACCAGATCGATTATGTTCTAATTCGCGCACGTTGGATGTCTTCGGTGCTCGACTGTAGGTCCTATCGTGGAGCCGAAACAGGGAACGCATCAGGCACCGATCACACACTTGTTCGCGCAAAGCTCCGACTTCGCCTGCTAAACCGCCAAAGGAAAACTCCTAGGAAGCGCTTAAACTTGGAAGCCTTAGGAAACCCGACCCAACGTAAGAAGCTCATTGACGATATCGCTGAGCGGTTGGATGGGAGTGATGCATCAGTCGAACAACAGTGGTCCAGACTGAAGACCGCTACTCAGACTGCAGCACTAAAAACCCTAGGCACGGCCTCTCGTCGCCGACGAGATTGGATTTCTCAGAACACCATCGAGCTCTCTGCCCGGGCAAGAGACGCCCGAATGCATGGTGCATCTGATTATCGCCTCCTTAGGAGAGCTGCTACACGATCAGCCCGCAAGGATCGTCAGCTATATTGGGCGGAAACCGCATCCGAAATGGAAGCCGCAGCAAGTATAGGAGACTTTGGACGACTGTTTCGCCTGATTCGCAGAGCATCTGGAAGCTGTGGTTTTTGTACGAACCTTCGAGATTCGTCAGGACAGATGATATTTGACCTTCATCAAAAGATAGATAGGTGGGTTGAGCACTTCAGTCAGCTACTGAACCGCCCGTCATCTATCAATGCAGTATTCACTTCCCCGATAAATAGCTGTGAATACCCGGTCAACTGCGAGGCACCATCAGAATACGAGATATCAAGTGTTTTACGACGAATGCAGAATGGTAAATCGCCAGGTGAGGACGGAATTTCCGTTGAACTTATTAAAGCCTGTGCCGACGTATTATTATCTCCGCTACATCGGCTGTTTTGTTCGATCTGGGAGACGGAAGTTTTCCCATCAGACTGGGGGATGTCTATCATTCTACCACTGCCGAAACGTGGAGATAAATCTGTGTGCTCCAATTACCGCGGAATAAGTCTAATCGACACCGCTGCTAAAGTGTTTGCAACGCTCCTGCTTAATCGGTTCTCCGCCGAAAGAAATCTGCGCACCAGAGTTAACCAAGGTGGATTTCGCCCTGGGATGGGTTGCGTAGATCAAATATTTACTTTACGCAGGATCCTCGAGCACCGTGCACGGTATCAACAGCAAACGATAGCTTGCTTTATTGACTTCCGCGCCGCCTTCGACTCCGTAGACCGTGGTTGTTTATGGGACATCATGCTATCGGATGGGGTTCCATTAAAGCTCGTCAACCTAATCAGAGCCTATTACAGCTCTACAAGGGCACGGGTTCGTGTCTACGGTGAAGAATCGCGTGAATTTAACTTGCACACAGGAGTCAGGCAAGGTTGCCCGCTATCGCCGGTTATGTTTAACTATGTCGTAGACTGGATAATGAACCAGGCGTTAACGAGTATCAAGGGGTGAAAATTTCAACGGATCTATGGATTTCCGACCTTGACTACGCTGACGATATAGTCGTTCTGGGCGACAATACCGAAATGCTGCAAAGTGTTTAGACCGCATTAGTGCCACTGCCGCGAAAGTCGGTCTTGAGATAAACGCGGCTAAGACCAAGGCATTTTTTATTCCGACACACCAGGCATCCAGCCACTTCGCGTCCAGGGTTGTCCGATCGAATACGTTCCAGTCTTTAAATACCTCGGCTCAAGTATATTGCCCAATGGTCAGGCGAAAGATGAAGTGAAGTTAAGGGTCGATCGTGCTCGTAATGCGTTTTTGCAGTTGAAAGGCACCCTTTGGCGCAAGCCCGGGATCAGCCTAAAAACTAAGACGCGTGTTTATCAAGCAGCGATCCGCCCTGTACTGCTTTATGGATGCGAGACATGGCCTTTAAGGTCACAGGATGTACGCACATTAGAAGTGTTCGACCATTGGTGCCTTAGGGTAATCTTGGGCATCCGATATACTGACCGAGTATCTAACGCAGCCGTACGAGAGCGTTGCAGCGGACTATCTCCACTTTCCGCTCACATACAACGGCGAAGGCTGCAATGGTTTGGCCACGTCCTCCGAAAGACAGACACAGCACTTCCAAAACTCGTCCTCGACCCCAAACCCGTTCGCACCTGGCGTCGGCGGCAAGGTGGTCAAGTGAAAACCTGGCTGTCAACTGTGAAAGAGGATGTAGACACCCTGGGTCTGCGTACCGTCTACGGAGTTCGCAGGTGGGAACGAGACTGGATCACGATCTGCAACGATCTCGCCTCCGATCGACGTGCGTGGGCTGGTGCGATCCGAGACATCAATGAATCCGGCTAATCCACTCGTGGAGCCAGCCGCACAAAAGTAAAAGTAAGTAGTAAGTTTCGTGCTAAAGAAACACAAGATAAGGACTATTCACATGGGCCACAAGGCGTTATAAGGAATAAAAATGGTATTGTACAGTTGCGTTTTCGCCATAAATCTACAAGCCTGGTAATCTAGTATAATGTCATTGACAGCAAGCCTTTCAAACATGTTATTACGGATTCAATTCAATTTTAATGGTCTAAAAAGCATATAGCTTAACAAAAAACCACAGAATAATATGGGAATTACGAATAACATGGGTAGAAAAACCGGATTTGTTTGCTTACCGAGCAGTTCAGGAATCAAGTAAAAATCCATAGGACAGAAACTGTTTTTGAAAGTTCAAAGCTTTTATGGTGTAAAATATATAATTTCAAAGTGTGGATTGGCCAACATGAAATTGTCTAAATTCGATTTGAATATATCCAAGTTGGGTGAATGTGCAACATCACAAGGTAGGGAGTTCCAGGTAAAGCATACACGTACATAATAAAAGTACCTTCAACAGTTTAGTCTCGAGTCGGGAATAAGTACTGTATAGTCGTGACTCCGGCTGGTTCTGGGTGGCAGTCGCGTGAATAGTTTATTTAGGGGATGGTTGAGGGTATGCAGTATATTGAACATAAGTATCAAATCACCTCTAAGACGGCACCTATACTCTCTCCCATTTCGTTCTGATATACTGACAGTTGCAAGTGTCAATTTTCACACTTACCAATTATTCGTCCTGTCTTTGGGAAAGCAGAACTTGCTCGTTCGTGACCATCCACATAGGTTTCCTCGGACACATCTTCGTTCTCGCTGGTGTAACCCGACTCACCGTTTAGCAAACTCGAAGAGGTATCCAATGTGGCGTTTCCGTTCATTGTTTGCAGACGCTTTGTGATTCGGTGACGCGTTTCTGTGTCCGCGAGAAGTAAGTACGTTGCGGTCACGTTATTGAAACGATCGTTCTCAAAAGCATCGGTGATGTCATCGGGGTGGAATCCAAGCTCATTCATAATGGCTGCAACGGAAGGGAAACTTTGGACTTCGAAAAACACTCCCTTTTTGTAGCTGATAACAACATTGTTTCGTGATCTAACGAAAGTTCTTACCTCTACGAATAGGGTCGTTGTAGTCTACTGGTGGTTCGAGGTATGGTGTCAGAGGATCTTTTTCATGGCCAATGTTGATCCATTCTTCTTTCATTAATTCCTGTTTGTTAAACAATTAGGAAAACAATATCGTTGCAATTATTGCCCTAATAATTTTGAAAAAAATTCAATACTGTTTTATTTCAAGCTTACAATAACTCAAATAATTGGGTGTACTACTTGCATGGTTTATGCTATATCACTATGAAGTCAAGGGTTGAACCTGCGCCTAATGCAATTTTACCATGTTGAAGTCACCCTATGGCGCGTCTAAGATTTCTCTAAAAATTAAAATACGTATTCACCAAGCAGCAATTTGTCTTGTATTACTTTATGGATGCGAGACGTCGCAGCTGATGTCACACGGTGTAGTATTAGTATGAGTGTTAAACCATTGGTGCCATAGGATAATCTCGGGCGCAGATAAACTCACTAACGTTGCTAATCGGAAGCGATCTGACCAATGAAATTCACTTTACGTTTCCATTTAATGGCCAAGACTACGATGTCCTCCGTAAGACGCCATCCATCCTTGCATGTCCCTGTCAAATCTTCTATAGTTTCAGTAACTTTTAGGTCCCAGCCTGCTCCGTTTTTTAGGATTTTACCGTGTCATAATTGTATGGTGGTTAAGCTACCGGGGTAACGCTGTCCATGATGATGATGATGATGATGACGATGATGATGACAATCATGATGATGATGGTGATGATGATGACGATGATGATGACGATCATGATGATGATGACATCAAATGATGGCGATGATGATGATTGAGGATGAGTCGCTGCTAATGAGGGCTGCTGATGATGAGGTTGACGACGATGATGAATGACGATGCTGCCGATTATGATGCTGCTGATTCTGCTGCTGACGATCATTTATATGATAGATGATAATGTGCGAACGATCATGATGGCGAGTGAGGATGAGTGATATGATGATATGATGATGATGATGATGATGAGAGGATGATGGTGAGAGGATAGATGTTGAAGACGATGATGATGCGATGAGGACGATGATTATTATGATATGAATAAATAGATGATGAATGAAATATGTTGACGATATGGGACGATGATGATGATTATGATGATGATGATAATAATATGGAGGTTGACGATGATGATGATGAAATTGCCACGTTGCCCATTATCTGTGACGGAGTCGAGGCTGTTAAGTGAAAGCCTGGTTGTCAACTGTGAAGAGGGATGTGTATGACCTGTGTCTGCCTACATGCCATGTACGATGGTAGAAACATGAACGTAAAATCAACTTCGGCGATCTTGCCTCTAATCGAAGCGGTTGGACTGGTGTGATTCAAAGCATTTGTGAAATAGGTTAACCCACCTGTGGGGTCAGCAGCGCAGAACCACATCAGTTAGCATCAGTGGACAGATTAAGATTAGCTGACAATCTACAATTATCGATATACCTAAATTATGGATGTCAACATAAAATAGTGGTTTTATGGTAACGTGATTAACAAGGCTTGCATTTAATGTTGACTTTCGCTGGCATATTATAACATATACTTTGAAACATAAAGCGCTCTACGATATGAAACACAGCAAGTAGACTAGTTGGTTATTCGGCACCCTAAATTATCGGTTTTTGTTCAATTTCTCGTTGTTGACCGGCTTGGAATTCCTTCTATAGCAATTCATCTAATCAGTCAGGTTTATTTGCGACATAGAAATGTTACGCTGTCAATTGAATTCAAGGAATAATTATATATTCTACTTTGATTTTTTCTGTCTCTATTGCAATTGCTGTAACTGGAATATATCAGGACTTTTAAAAAGCTACCAGCGTTTTCACCTTTAAACATTTTCTGATTGCTCAACAATTTTTCAACTTGTCAGCTGCAACATTCTATCCACCAGGAAAACATGCTCAATGGGATTTCAACCGATTTCTAGCCACCCGACGGTTTGCAAACAACACATCGCACTCATACAACGGACAGGTCTGCGTTCCAAATGCATCTTTCAATTTCATGCAAATAATTTCGGTCAGCGTGATGTTATCTGAAGTTAACGAACGTTAAACATGACTGTGTACATTAGGGATGCCTTGAGTTTTAATTCACCCCATTATTTCCTTCCACAATCGTCGTGGGCTACACAACATGTTCACTCTACTAGGACAGCGCCGCTTACGATGTCTGAATCATTTCGAAAGCATGCAAAATGGTCGTATTTCAAAATATCTACTCTATGGTGAGTTGTAATCGATACGTCCACCATTGCGCATGCCGCAGTTGTGGTACAAAGACCTTGACATAAGAGATATGAAAGATCTTGCCATTGACCCTACGGTTTGATAAGAAGTTGGTCTTCATTGCTCATCTTGGAGGCACAGTGTAAAGTGCTATGTCCAAGCTGGGGAAAAGCATAAACTGCCCTCGGTTGCTAAATGTAAGTCACATCGTTAGCCTGGAACTAACCACGATCGACCAAGCACTATCTATCGTTGTGACGGATGCGAGAGAGATCCTTCCTCCCGAAGCGACAGTTTAGTCATCTGAAACGCCTTGAAGCATGAAACTGACATGCGCTTGAGATGTACGTCCATGGTCAGCGTCGACCGAAGGAGGCCAAAAACAATCGTTATTAACGCTCAATATTGTGGTCTGTCGTGATAAACCCGGTTGAGGTGGCAAGAGAATGGTCTTCAATCAAAATTTAAAGTATGTGCACAGAGACGATTATTTGAGTCGAACAACTTTTAACGTACCTTCAGTGTAGCTCGCTTTCCTGGTTCCAACACAAGCATTTTCTTTAGCATGGATTCGCAAGCCGCGGAAAGAAAGAATGGTATCCGATATTTCCCGCTCATCACTCTGGTGTGTAGCTCCTGTAAAATTAATTGACGTTCACCATGACATTATAATGCAAGAATATCCACCACCTAGTTAGTATCAAATAACAGGACTTACTTTCAGTGAGAATGCTTCAAATGGGAGTTGTCCACAAACCAGCATGTACAAAATAACACCCAACGCCCACACGTCTACCTCAGGACCATGGTATTTTTGTCCCGAGAGGAGTTCCGGTGCAGCGTAGGGCGGACTGCCGCAAAACGTGTCCAGGTGGCAGCCGCTGTTGAAAGTATTGGCGAAACCGAAATCGGCCAATTTTAAACAATTATTTTCATCCAACAAGAGGTTTTCGGCCTGCATGGAGGAAGAACGGTGATTAGTGCTTCGTCAGACCGACAAACTCAATCAGCTTTGTTTGTAAATTCCAAATCAGGCGTTTTAGTTTACCTTCAAGTCTCGATGGACAATGTTCTTTTGATGACAATACTCGACAGCGGAGAAAAGTTGTCGGAAGAGTTCTCGCGCTTGATTCTCAGCCATGCGACCCAATTTGAGCAATTGTTCAAAAACTTCACCTGCATAAGTATAAATCAAGATATTCGGCTAACGGGTGTAATCGAAATCGCATCATACATTGCAAACTGAGCATGTGGAAATTGCTTTCAAATATTCACATGCTCAATTATTATGTTATTAGATGGAAAGCGAGGTAGAAGTAGTTGTTGGCCACCTTCGGTTGAGGTCGACCATGCAAATTAGTTAACCTTGTACTTTTGCGTACTTTTGTAAACCCCATATCATTAGGCGTGCCTGATATTGCTTTTAAAGTATTCGCAACGCTAAGTTCACTCATTTACTACTCTATTGTTTCATAGCATGCTACAGCATTGAAACGTGTCCCTCTCAAAATGAATTAATTTAAAATTTGCTTGTATGAATGGTCACTGGTACACGGATTGAATCCACGTTGCTTTAACCCTTAACTGCCTGAATTATTTTAAAAACGTCACCTCACTTCCGAAGTTTGTTGACAACTGGCGCGCCGCATAGCTCATCCGTCTCAAACGCGTATCAAACGAGAGCAGAACATGTGGCGAATCCGATATTCCCGGTATACGGAAGTGATCTGTCTAATTTATCCTATCATAAACCTTTAAATTTTGTGTACCGAATTTGACCCATTCGAACGTTAAGGGTTAATCCTCATTGAACCTAATTTTATTGTCCCCATCTGACAGCAAACAGCGAGAAACAGTTTGTGTGTGCAACAAAGAGAGAGGGATATGATCACAATACCTTATTATCATTAACGCTTTTCAATTCAACCGTTGAATTATCTGAAGTGATGGTCGCCAGCAACGAATCACAGTGGTTTTATATCCTTCATGTTGCACCTTATTACTCGTAATGATGTAATAGTTCATTTACCTACGTTTACCGACTAATGAGATCCGACTCATACCATATAGATATTGAATATCGTCTTCTAAAGCTAGTTTGCCAGCGTCAATGAAATCATGCTGCAACTGGCACTTACCGTTTCGGGCATACTCCATGATCAGGTACACGTGGTGGGCTGTTTCGATCACTTCGTACAAACGAACTGTGGGAGGGAAAATTTGTATCAGTGTGTCATCACTCGGAATGAACAAGAGAATTGATTTGATTCAACCTGCTAATTTTTTATCCATCATTGAGCTTTGTGTCGGTTACTGATCTTCATACGCCCGAAAAACTTCTTCTGACCCGGCTATATGTGTTTATGCATATGTGCAAAACGATAGTTTATATAATGATTGCATCTAATAAAGATTTGGTTGTTTTATATGCTTTTACGGTATATGTTTCATCATTCTGGAATATTTGCCAGACCTATAGATATTTTCATCATTATTTGTTTTTATTTCATAGAGTCAGTGATAGATTTCCACGGGCTTGTCAATAAGACTTTTTTCAAACAAAACCACCACATAAAGTCTCTTGGAAACATCCTCGCTCCAAGCATTTGCATCAGCTTGATCTTATTCTCGTTAGGCGCACTAATATAGGAAACGTACTTCTCACCAGATCATATCAAATCGCGGACTGTGACACTGATCATTTACTGATATGTGCAAAACTGAAGCTTCCCCACACGAGATTTCACCGCACCAAATTGTCTGCTAAGCCAAGGATAGACGTGCGAACCTAATCAAGCTGCTTGATTTTCAAAAACCTTCACAAACGAATTTAACAAAACAACTCCACTCCAATTGGCTTCAGAAAACTGGGAATCGATGGAAAGCTGCAAATGCCGAGTTGCACTTTCCACTTACGGTCCGAAGAAAGCTCGAACGAGCGACTGGTTCGAAGCAAAAGCTTCTGAGATAACTGCTATTTTGGATGAGAAACGGTCAGCATTCTTGAAGTTCAAAGGTATGCCAACAGATGTAAACTTACGAATTCTAAAAGCAACTAGAAATAAGGTCCAACAGACTGCGTAACGATGTGAAAATGACTATTGGATTGAAATTAGCCTCGGTATACAAAAAGCTGTGGATCCTGGAAATTTTCACGGTATGTATGTTGGGATCAAGAAAGCCATTGGTCCAAACAAACTTAAAACGGCTCCCATTAAGTCTGTATCTAGTAATCCGATTGTCGATCAAACTCGGCAGATTATAAAATGGGTAAAGCAGTCCTCTTCTCGCTACTCTAGGGACAGTACGGTTTTACCGCATGCAGTTGGAAATGTTGAGCGGTTACCAACCATTGAACATCTACATACTCACCCTGCACTTGATGGGCTCAATAGGGCAATCGACCGCTTAGCGAATGGGAAGGCCGCTGTTGACGACGGAATTCCACCTGACCTCATCAAATGCTGAAGAAAAGCATTATTACAGCCTCTTCGCTATTTGCTTCTTCAGCGGCGGCATGAGGAATGTGTCTCACAAGAGATGCGAGACACAAAGATCATCAAGCTATTTAAGAATAAGGGTGATAGAGGCGACTGCAACAATTACAAAGGAATCTCCATTCTGAATGTTGTTAACAAATTGTTTGCTAAAGTTTTACAGATCCGGATACAAGTTTTAGCTGATAGAGTTTACTCCGAATCTCAATGTGGCTTCCGCAAGGGAAGATCAACCGTTGACATGATCTTCTCCCTGAGACAACTTCAAGAAACGTTTCGGGAACAGCGCATGCCATTATACGCTGTTTTTATTGACTTAACGAAGGCATTCGACTAGGTCAGCAGGGAGGGTCTTTTCAAAGTGCATAATCTGATAGGCTGACTCCAAGACTGCTCAAACTCGTTATTTCGTTCTACTGAGGCATGAAGGTTTCAGTTCAGAAGCCTTTGAAAGTCACCGGGGCGTCAAACAAGGGTGTTCTATCATCTCCGCTTTTCGGTATTTTTTGCTCTACTTCTGAAGCACGATTTTAGGACGATAACAGAAGGCGTTTACCTACGCATGCGAAGTGATGGCAAGCTTTTCATCCTAAACCGGTCAAGAGCACAATCCAATGAATGGGATTTGCTAAACCGTGACCTGCTGATTGCTGACGATGCTGCCATTATTGCTCACTCCTAAGAACACCTCCAGTGGCTGATGGACTGTTTTTCGTCGACATGCAAAAACTTTGGGCTAACAATCAGCATGAGCAAGACCAACGTCCTTGGTCAAGGGATTGTATTGCCTCTAATCATCACTGTCGGAAACTGTCACCTTAAACCAGTACATCATTTAACATATCTTAGTTGAACCATTGCGGATAACCTCTCGCTAGACACGGAGATTAATAAGCGGATTGACAGAGCAGCTGTCGTTTTGTCCCTATTGAACTCTCGTGTTTGGGGCAATCGCATGTTGACTGTGAAAACAAAGATGATGCTATACAGCGCGTGCGTACTAAATGCTTTACTGTACGGCAGTGAAACCTGGACATGATACGAACATAAGCTGAATGCTTTCATTTGAGAAGCTTCCGTCGTATCTTGAGCGTATCGTGCATGGACAAAGTGACTACTGCTGAAATGCTTTCTAATGCTGGTCTACTCCACTACTGCTTGGTCCCGTCTACAGAATGGAAAATGTTCGTATACCGAAAGATCTACTCTATGGTGAGTTGCAATCAGGAAGTCGACCACTTGGCAGAGCGCACTTGCGGTACAAAGACGTTTGCAAAAGAGATATGAAAGCTCTTGACATTGACCCGGCGAGTTGGGAAGAACTTGCTCTTGATCACTCACATTGGAGACATTGTGTAAAGCGTCGTCTACAAGCTGGGGAGGAACAGATACAGCTCTTGGCTGCTGAACGCAGATCACGCCGTCGGCGTGCAACTGACGCCGATCGACCGAGTAATGTCTTTCTTTGTGAGCGCTGTGGGAGAGATTATTCCTCCCGAATCAGACTGCTTAGTCATTCAAAAAGCTGTAGAACATGAAAATTCATGCGATTGTGATGTACACGCATGGTCTACATCGATAGAATAAGGCTAACAACAACAATAGATTAGCCCCACAATCATCGTCCATATTTAGATGACAAAGATTAGTATCATCCTAGTAACGACTGTCACCTAAATAAATATTTTTACCGTTCCTATTGACGTTATTCCTGTTTTGGCGTGAAGCTCTTGAACTTGGAATCTACACATAGGTAGTCTAAAACAACAGCAAGCAAAGGCTTATCGGTTACACAGAGTCCAGTATGCTAGTAATACAAATGACTTGCAATTTATGATGCTCATCGGGATCAAGGTGTGATGTTGTTATCGGTTAACGGTTTAGAATTGGGTTGGAATGGAGATGTGAGCCCCACAATACATAGGGTTAATGCATGTTTCTAGGTTGAGCACATTTAGCGTGTCTGAGCCAAAGACGTCTGGCTCGGTATTCACATTTTTTGCAATCACGGTCTCCGTTAGCATAACATCTGAATCAAAGTTAAATCAGCATACAGTCCTTTATTTTAGTTCAAGGAATAATGGATCATATTGAAAATTGAACTCATCTGTGCCAACGCGTCGGCAAGTCCTTTAACCCATAGCATCTTGCATTGTTTTCACTGGCTCGTGCTGCATCGTTTATACACAATGTTTGAATCAATTATTCTACCGTTGTTTAAACCGAAATCGCATTTTCGATTGTGTACGTGAAGTTAAATATAATTTTCCTTAGTTTAAGCATGTCTTTTTTGTGGTTCACTTTTTCTTCAGTACTGTGTTCGTTTCAATTCAACTTCAAGGCAGAAAGAGCTGTCATTTTCCAAATCGTTGTTACAAACAAACACGCGAATAAATGACCTATAACGTACAGTTACTTATCAAGAGTTATTCCGTTCAACTGTTCTTACATACCATACTCGTGGCAGAGACCTCGATATGTGGTCACGTGTAAGTGCAGTGACAAACACATCGTATTTGAGTGAACCAGCTCATTGGATTATGCCATTTACCGCAGTGGTTACAACAACCGAAGCGTCGATAATAGAAGGAGTTGCCTATTGTTGATTCAGATATTGGGATTACATCAAGAATTGTGAACCAATACAAACCGTATTCACAATCAACGAACACACTTGAAAAGCGTAGCGATACGATGGAAAGATTTGGAAAACTCACCTATATTCGGGTGTACCAAGTTTTTCAATACTTTGACCTCCCTCGCCAGCTGAAAAGTATACAGGTGTTTCAGTTCAACTTTCTGAATTTTCGTATAGGCAAGCAGAAAAACGTTAGTATGGTTCGTAGTTGAATGAGCAGAGGTTAACGTAACCCCATGTTATCGTACCAGCACTAGTTGATGTAAAGTTTTGTTGAAAGTCCTTAAAATTATCGGAGCCGCTTTATTGATGGGAGAGTGAATGGATACCAGCAAAAGCAACTTTAGCTGGATCGTGTTGAATGTCCGATATAAGAAAACAACAATTACTACACGTACCGATAGCAGTGGAGAAGTCGGTAGTTTCTTAAATCAGGATCGATCTATTTAAAGTCACGATTTGGGGTTGAGTATTGATCATGTGAAAGCATTTCAACGTTGTGATAGCCAAAATCCCCATTTATATACCAATATTAGGAATGGCATGAATTGTGTTAGATTTAAATGTTCCCTGAAACTAATCTAAATGCGTTCAATTGTTGCTTACGGCAAGTAGCCAGAAACCGATCGTAAACTTTTAATCGGGGAAGGCGATCAAGATTTTACATTCTTTTCAGCTTTGGTTTGATTTCTAAAATAGACGACGTTCGTATTAGATGTATCGGTAAATTGTCACAGCTCAAAGAATTGTTCCGTGTAAAAGTAACACCTACAATCCACATTCTGATTGACATGATTGCTACGATATTCACACGAGATATTTTGTGAATATTTGGAAGGAATTGAATTGGACTACATGTTACAAAGTGTAATGACAAAATGCAAAACACATGCGTGGCTATTTTGAACTGCGTTCACCTACTAAAAATAAAACGTGCGATATAATGATTAAGGGGAGCACGCAGTAAAGCTTATAATTTTCGATGAATCATCTTCAATATGTTTCGTGAAATTTCATCGGAACCCAACAACCTTCTAGCATTCGGACTAGCTATTCGATTAACCAATAATATGTGGTTGGCTGATTAATTCTCTTAATACAATGATGTTAGACAAATTCGTCATTCTGCGGATAATTATTCTTAGCGCGAAATACTGTGAATAGTGCTTTGGTATGAATTCCACAGTGTTCTGATTTTTAGCTTGATGCAACCGAATCACCGTGCACCAATCTCACGTATCTGATCAGTGACTCAAATCACCAGTCATACTTAACCAGTAGATTCAATGAGGGCTTTTGATAAACCTCAACTGTTTGAAACTTGTGAATCATACAAATGTTGTTTCATTACACTCTTTTGCAAAGCATGTGCAGAAGTAGCATCGATTGGCCCAAATCCAACAGGCTTAGCGAGCAGGACAGATAGAAAGTCGCTGGTCAGACCTTTCACTCAAGTCTCACTTTCAAATAGGGAGTTTTGGGCCAGTCGGATCAATAATCATACACGTGACCACATATCTGCCGCACTCATGTGCTTGATTTCTATTGGTTGATGAACTTGCGGGTTTTGACAAACTTGTTTGCATCAGTTCACTTGGTGCTGGCACTATCGCATTTGCTTGGAATTTAATAATAATTTAATAATAAAGCACATACTATGAGTGGCATTGCGAACAGTCATTTTTATTCGGTTTTAAATTTCATTTTACACGTTTATCGTAAAAAGCACATTTTAATGAGTTCAACCTGTGGTCACGAAAATTTAAAAGTAACGGCTGCTACTGCTAGAACGATTCATTGATTTGGGATCGGGCGTGGCTCATTCCAATTCAGATGTGGTGCGTTCAATTGAGGTTACACTGAGAAAGAAAAACTTTGCCGGATTAACTTAATATTTTTACTCCTACTTTGGTCTTGAGTTTTGAACTGAAGGCAAGTTTTAACTTGCTTTGTTTCCGGATGAGAGTGTACAAGCGCTTCTTCTAATGATGCCTCAGCTTCCAATGTAATTTATAGCAGTCATGGATTGACAGCATTGCGAACAATGTGTTGTCTGAAAGCATTAGTAAGACGTAACACACTGGACTTCATTTCTTCCTCAGAAGTACTCGTGGCTTATAGTGTTGTGTTGAAAGAGATGCATTTTACAAGGAATTGATCATCTGTCGTTTAACTAGAAGAAGAAGCGTTTCGTCAGCATTACAGTGACGAGCTAGTAAAGACGGAGATTTCGGACGGAGCGGCTTATGCTCCCATAACCACATCCATGCCTGATTCTTGATGTGACTTGACTGGTCACTGTTCCGAATTATTTTATTACGCGTAGGTCAACGTTTCTTTCTATTGTTCGTCATTGTGCTGACCGCGGTCGACAAAGCTATATGAGTATTTTCTTTATTTACCTGAAACTGTGGATGATAATTGATTAGTATACGAATATTCTTTCAAGCTTTACAACTTGAAGCGATCGACGTCTGTCGATACAAAAAAGCAACAAAATATATGCTCACCTTGACTTTGCAATTTTCATTCAGAGTCGTCTTATCGATCATTTTTATTGCTACCTGAAACAAAAAGTATACAATGAACATTTTCAATGTTTTCTTTTTCCGTGTTATGAGCTTAACTTTAAAACGATATTTTATGAACTCATAACTTGACTGAGGATTAGAATGCCAAATTTGTTAGCACCATATTGTGCATACTTCAATGATGATAATAATAACGATAATACTGAACGCAACTTAGGTCTCCTCAAAAGCTATTTCGCTTCGTTTAATGCTAATATTGTTTTAAAGGTGATATCAACCTGCATTCGTCCTCCTGTCTACCTCTGGATGTAGGAAATGGGACGAACTTGCTCTAATTCAACACGGTAATGAAAGAAATGGTGATCGAATGTATTATTGTCCAAAGCGTTTGGAAATACGAAATCGTCCAGTGCTTAAAATCTACCTCCGAGTTTGACATCGGCCGGACGAACCCAGCGTACAACAAACGCTCAACTGCACAAACGTTTGAGGATATTTTATATTTTAGCTCAGTTGCTAAATACTGAATATTTCAATCTAATCCTAATGTAATAAATGTTGTTTGATCAACAACCACTTGACGATATCAACCCAATCATGGACAGCGTTAGACCGTTAACAACTACCGGGTGCCGTACAACCATGACTGTTGTGTCTACGCTGCATAGACCTGTCCGCTGTGTGCGTTGACTTATTGATTTCCGATCGATCACTCACTCACGCGCCACGCTTTTAAACTTTGTCCATCGATAATATAACACTGGTTTCGTTCACAAGTCCGGTCGTTTGTTCTTACTGTTCTTTCGGGAATAAGTGCTTTGTGCTTACTTGTGAATATAACAATGACAAAATATAATTTTTAGCACACGGGTTAAGGCGGGGCCGGTAAACCTACGGAACCTGTGGACGATTGAGCACCGGCATACTAAATTGCGGTGCCTACGCTTCCAATCAAACACACATTTCATAAGTGTTGTGGACCAGTAGCGCGGCAGCTTTCCATTGGCTTTCAGTGTCAGTCATGGTGACAAACTTTCAGTGCCGCTTCATTTGACAACACTCCAATAATCTGCTTAAGGCCAGACCGCCACTAAAAAGCCGCTAGGCAAGTAAGAATCCGCTTAAACTTCTCGGCCACTAACCGGAGAGACTGGCCACACAATCTATTTATAATTTGGAAGTAAAGGCATTTCGTCTGCTTGATCCATGTCATCGTCTAACCACCCTGGACACCAATGGGCTAGTGATCATCTCCCATTCCATTAACATCGAATTATTTATCTGGCTATTGTCGATAACCTATTCACATCGGTTGCATTAATGATTTGTGTTAAATACGTTATTCCGACATTCACAAGCGCGTGTTCCTCGATTAAATGTCGTACGTCGTAACCACTAAGCCACTGAGACACACCAAATGAATTAACTGTTCAATTCAATTCAATTCAATTCAATTTTAATGGTCTAAAAGCATATAGCTTTACAAAATCCACAGAATACTATGGAAACTACGTATAATATAACAAGCACAAACGGCATTTGGTTGCTTACTGAGCAGTTCAAGAATCAGGTAAAAATCCAAAGGGCGGAAATCGTTCTCGATTGGTGGGATGACAAATGTAGATGCATAGTGTCAAGATGTATAGTTTTCTTCGATGCACGGGTTAAGGGTCAAAAAGGTATCAAGACTTCTCTTGAAAATCTGCTGATTTGGTGAGTTTACAACATAATCCGGTAGATTGTTCCAAGTAAAACAAACGCACACGGCAAAAAAATGTTGTGCACAGTTGAGTCGCGAGTGAGGGACAGTTAGAATAAATGTGTGAGCTCTTGTCTTATGCGAGCCCGTAGATTAAACAAGCATTGTAGAGGGTGATTTGCGGTATTCAAAATATTATAAACCAAAATTAAATCGGCCAGGAGACGACGACGAGGATAATCGAATAAATTCAGGGTTTTGATTCGCTTGTTGTATGGTTTCCGGCTGAGTCCGGTGACGAGTTTGGTGACTCCATGGTATATTCTTTGCAAAGTCGCAACATCATTTTTAAGCCATGGCGACCATGCTTGAACTGCATATTCTATCGTGGGCCTTATGTACGTATTTATAATGCAAGGAATTGTCTGTTTTGTGAACCTTCCGAAAATTCTCTTTAAGAGTGACAATTTCTCTGATGTTTTGCGACGAGAGGGAGTTTCAGTGGCTCGACATCCCCAGGGTGTTGCTTATTAACACACCCAAGTCCTTTTGTTCCATGATCCACGAGAGCATGTGTGTACCAAGAAAATACTGGAACTCCACATATTTTCCAAGTTTTAAAATGTGACACTTTTGGAAATTGAAAAATAGGCAATTTTTAGGGACCAAACCTGGAGGTTGTCCAGATCCTTCCAGAGAAGTTCGCAGTCTTCCGACTTACTTATCTTCGACCAAACTTTTATATCGTCCGCGAACAGTACGATCTTGCATTTGATGAGAGCTGGTATGTCATTAGCATAAAGCGCGAAGAGGATTGGTCCAAGGACGGATCCCTGAGGCACTCCACTTGTCACGGCTACCGACTTCGATAGAGCACCGTCCACGGAGACTTGAACAAGCCGATCAGTCAGGTAATTTTCTAACCATTCTAACAGACTGCCAGTGATACCACAACGATCCAGCTTTTGAGATAGAATACTGTGGTTTACACGGTCAAATGCTTTCGACACATCGAGGTAACATACATGGTTGGTATCCCCAACATCTACTACTCGAGTCCAATCGTCAAGGTTAAGGAGTAGGCTAGTAATGCAAGAGTATCCATTTCTAAAACCGTGTTGCGCTCCCGAAAATAGGTTATTTTCTTCAAGGTATTTGCTGAGTTTGTTTGCCACGATCCTTTCGAGCACCTTGGATACGGCGGACCACAAGGTAACAGGCCTGTAATTTGCGGGCTCTGAACGCGCGCAGCCTTTGAAAATCTGGGAGATTATACCGGATTTCCATTCCGTCGGTATGACACTTTGAGACAGCGATTCGCAGAATAACTGAGTCAGAGGTCTGCATATAAATTGTGCACATGCTGGAGAATATTGGGGGTAATTTAATCATAACCAGGGGATTTTCTGGGATTCAACAATAGTTGAGTTCCCAGCACTCCTTCTTTGTTAATGGTTATTGAGTCCAATGATACAGGATTCGTTATTCATGGATCCACTTATATATCCACGCTTTCCTGCGGACAAAATACTGTAGCATAATAATTTACTAGAACATCCGCGGTGTCATCTGCATTTGTGGTCATTCCAAAGGGCGTCCGTAAGGCTGCAACTACTGGTTTCACTGAACACTGCTGGTTTACAATCTGGTGAAGAATCTTTGGATTCCGTTTCATTTTAGACATTATATCAGCTTGATACTGTATTTTGTCCTCAGTAATAAGTTTAATAACCTGGTTTCTGAATGTTCAAAAGGTCTCCAATGTGGTTTCGGTGGTAAACCAGCGATGGTTTCTCCGAGCCATATTTCGCATTTTAATCCATTTCCGAGTGCGACTGCGGATTTTAAATCCGAATGCATTTCCACTCTGTTTAGGTAAGAATCCTGAGTTGGATTTGATTTCCCGGTTAAGCTTGGTCAAAATGCTAGACCACTGCTCTTTTACTCCGACGCCTTGAATTTGCCAACCGTTAATTAAACTTATGGCGTTTGATAATTTAGCTAAGCATACGTTTCTGATGATTTTTGTTGTATCGTTTGTTCGCTATGCTCGACATAGGTAGTCAAAATTCAAGACCAAATGGTCGCTCGAACCTAGTGGACAATCGTATGTAATGTTTTCGACGGAGTCTTCTTCAGTTGTCAAGATTAAAACGAGCATTGAAGGCATATCTGTCCCTCTGTATCCTATATTGCTTTTCACGTGATTATACAAGGGAAGTTCGTCAAAGAGCTGCTGGAAGATGGCTGCAGTAGAGGTTTAAGAAATTTTGTTCGTCTTCTTCATGCTAGGCAGATTAAAGTCTCCCATGATCAAGATTCTGGTATGTTATCCCGAGGCTATCAAGCATAGCTTGTCGAGTAGAGTCCGGGGCTGCTGGTGGACGATAAATTATGCCGATTGTGCAATCTTCGCCTGTAGTCGTTGACAACAAGCACCATAGCGTGTCCTGAAGCACCAATTCGGAATCCGTGAGTTCTCTCCTTCACTCATTGTCGACCAAGGATACACCGCACAAGCGCATCAACTTCTCATGCTCCTCTTATTTGGGCGGACCACGCTCTAGCGCAGCCCTCACTACGACAGGCAGTACTCGGCCTAATGGCAACGGGCGCACTCTTTCGACGGGATCTACGCTCAGCAGCTGATAGCAGTATTTGGTCTTCATTAACTTGAAGATTGCTCCTCAGGCAACACCTTTAAAGTTAGACTTTAAGATCAGTCAAGAATTTTACATTATTTGATCATCTAATTAGCAATCTGGACGGATTTTATATCTCATAACATGAGTATTTAACGGTCATATTTTCCGGTTAAATTAAGAAAGAGAATAGAAAGAAATGTGAAAATCGGTAACCTATTATTGCACTCATTACCGACTTGGACTGAACTACCACTACTTTCGAATTTCGTTGACGAATAGCGTATCTTTCTACAACAGCTGACGTTGTCCATCTGCTTCGCTTTCCGAAGATGTCACTCCAAGCTTTCTAATGCAGTTGATTCTTAACTCGAATACTCGTGTTGGTTGAGGCTGGTCTAGTTTTGTGTGTGAGGTTGGTGTTCTGCGTACCAACAGATAGCACTTAACGTCTCTACAAAACCACCGATACCGCTTCGTACAACTGAAGTCGGATAATAAAACCGTTCCGCTTGGAGAAAGAAGCCTATTGAGGGAATGAATTTTATTATAGAGTCACATTCTATTTCCAGATATCTACGCAAACAATTCGTTCGATAAACCCAGCACAGATGCACGATTGTGATGTAGCGCATGACAGCTCAACGAAATATTCACACAATCCACCTCAACACGTGAGCAATCTTGTTGTGATCCAATATAAAATTAGATGGTATTTAGCAAACATTAGGTTGATATTGCAACACTTGCTGATAGACATGCAGTACAAAATTCCAGTACATCAGGCCAAATGTTTCCGTGTGGAAAGTTGAAAATAGCAGTATCATATGGTATATATGAAGATTATTTTGCGACTCCGCATCCTGAATCGCGTAGAACTCGTGGTGGTAAAGCCGGATCATGGCAAAGGCAGCTAAATATCTTGGCTAGTGACCTTTCTAATGTTTGCACAATCCGTCTTCCGGGATAGCGTTCCCAGCGATTCGATATCGTGATGACTAGTCAAGCTCAAAGATATGCCTCGAAACCGTGCACTAAATAACTTATTGGAGGGTTTGCTTAACCTTGAATCGTGTCAGGTGTAATAAAGAGGAAAGCTTGCTATGATACATGTCAGTGAAGGCCGCAATGAAGCTGTAGTACTGATATTTCTCCACTCGTTCACGAAATTTGTTTGAATGCTTATCGCATTCATAGTGTTATTATTTCAGCCCAGTTTGTTTGTGTTTATTCTTTTATAAATTCCCTAGCTGTTTCAGTTCCGCCTTTCCTCATCTTTGTAAGAATTCATTTTACCGGGTTGTGTGATAGTTAACCCTTTACTACCCACAGTACCGAATTCGGTACGCTAATTAAAAGTTGTATAAATAAACAGTGATCGGTTCAAATCGTTTCCTTTGTATTTTTACTTGTTCAATACAAGTCTGGTACCGGTTTGATACAGAGATACAGCAGTCATCCGGCATATAACGCCAGTGTGCATCGAGAGTTTGCGAGAGATGGACGTGTAGCGTATTCAGCCTAGAAATTAAATTGGGAAGTTGAGGGTTAAACATTCATTGCTACCAGTGTATTGCTGTCCCCGATGAAAAAGATTATGATAGGGGTGAAGATGACGTTTTGCAGTGATTAAGCTCTATCGTGCCTTAAAGTGTGGTTCCGAATATAGAGCATATCATGACTGGTCTATTACTATTAAAACTTCTTTGATGCATTTCATTCCATTCCCTGATCTAAAGCCTATTCCAAATGTCACATCAATCAATGTTCCCACTTCCAATTTATCACTAATTGATAATTATTTACAATATTCTTCACAGTTAACAACCACATTGATTGCATTAGGGCGTCTAGCGAGTTTCGGACTGAACTCAACTTATCGCAATCCTAAACTGAACGAACAACGACCTAAAAGGCAACAACCTTTTGACAGAGACATCTTTCGGCGACTGAGATGAATGATATACTGACGTTCTAGCCGCCAATACAATTGACGCCGATGAAGTAGTGGAAAAAAGAGATGGAACATAGAAACAATTTTATACAACGTCTTTTTTCACCGTTTTTTGAAAGGAGTGTGGAGTACAAAAGATGAGGCAGGATTCGAGAGAGTGTAAACTGAAGAATCAGTTTAGGCTTAATTCCAAGTGATTGAAGAGGAAACGCGTAAAATGAGAGCCTGCGTACTTTATTGAGTATGGAATTAAGATTATGAGTCCAGGTTAGGTTATCAGAAATGATTATTTTTGGATAGCTGACAATTTTCTCTCTAATAAGGTATACGGATTTAATAACAAATAGCTGGAGATTGTTGCAAAATTGTCACGCCATGCGCTACACAGTTTGATGAAGACGAATTCAACACATCTTTCGGATATGAGAACAAGCAATACTTTTTATTTCTGGTTGTAATTTTATCGAATGCTGTCAAGAGTGCATTGAAAGAGCTGTTTCTAGGTGTAGCAGATAAAATGACTACCTCCGTGTATTTGAAGCTAAAAGTTGAGCGATATCGCTAAATACCTAATGACTCAGTCCTGGAAACCGCTAACACTCTATCAAGTTTTTATCCACAAGCATTAAACACCAAGAATACATTACTGTCATCGGAATCGGCAGCACAAATTGTGCCGGAGACTATAAGCGATATCTGTATCAATTCTGAAATTGTGCGGCACGACCTACACAGGTTGAATGTTAACAAGTCCCCGAAAGCCGACGGAATCACACCTGCAATCCTAAAGCTATATGACAGCCATTTGTGTGAACCACACTGTGATTTATGTAAACACTTTTTGAGGGAGGGTGTTGTGCGCGCTGACTGAAAAAGAGCGATCATTACGCCCATCTGCAGAGGTGACACTCGTTCAGTACCAGCAAATAAACGCCCTGGTACACTTCTTCCCTTGATCTCAAAAATTATGGAGAGACTTGTGTGCGAAAGAATTGTGAGTCATTTCGAAACCAAAAACTTGTTTTCCTGAGAGCAACACGGACTTCGGAAGTCTTGTTCTTGCTTGACTAACCTACTGGAGAAAATGGACGACTAGACGCAGGCGTTGGATGAGGGTGGTTGTGTGCATGCGTGTTACTTGAACATATCAAAGGTGTTTGATTGCGTGGATCATTCTATACTCCTAAGCACGCAACAAGAGGTTGGCATTAGTGGGTGCCATCTTACCTGGCTGAGAAGCTACCACCTTTATTGCAAGTCAACAGTACGTATCGATGGTATGATGTCTAAAGACAAGACTAGTGTTGTCCCACAGGGTTGGGTACTCAGTACCGTTCTCTTTTTGATGAATATCAATGACCTTCCGAAACTCGTCACAGCCGAGTTGGTTCTTTTTTGAGGATGATGCGAAACTTTGGATGCGAATCAAATCAAGCGTGAACTGTTTGTGCTTACAGAGCGAATGCATACACTGAGCATCTGGTCAGAGAGGGACAAGCTTCAATTTAACTTCAGAAAGTACAAAATGTTGCAGACAGGCAAGAATTTCTCATTCTTCTACAACCTTGGATTCCAACAACTGAAATGGACAACAGAAGAAAAGGACCTCGGAGTTTGGAACTGTGGAAGTCTGAATAACAGCATGCAATAGGAAGCCGTGTACAACCGAGCTAGGCGCATACTGGGTATGCTTCGACATATTTTTGGACGTTTTTCCCTTTAAACTTCACCCCTGCTCCTAAATATGCATAATAACACAGTGTTTGTTTACTCGGTGCAAGCTTGGGCAATATGGCTACAAAAGGACATCAAGCTGCTCGAGAGGATTCATCACAGAGAAACTAAAATGCTGGGCTGTCTTCGCAACTTCTCTTATGAGGATCGCTTGGTACATCCTAATTTGGATACACTGGCTTACAGACAAGTTCGATTGGATTTAATCCTTACCTATAAAATACTGAACTCAAAGATTCATCCTCTGAAGTATCTATTTTGCCTCCGGACAAGCCATACCACACGCACTCACACATTGGCATTGGATATACCCCACCCTCACCGGAACTGCCGTCGGTTCTTCTTTTCGGTGTGAGTTTTTGTTTCTTATGGAAATCCTTACAGTCAAAAGTAGCACAATCATATAGTGAAATAATTTATGTTTAGTAATTCCACCCTACAATCCACTTATATAACTTAATTAAGCAACTTCAAACGATATTTCTCATAACGAATATTTGTCCACCATACCGAGACAATACATGACATTTTTCTTATTACAAAAACTGTTGATCTTCCAAAGGCCTCAATTTTTATATATTGTGCTCCTTGTACAAATATCCTATGTTGTTGTACAGCTATAAGCTTTTCTACTATAAATTCTTGAATTTCGAATTTCTAATCTTGAATCTTGAGTATGATGGAAAAACATGGAGATAGAATTGTACATCGAAAAACTCCATTTACAGGTAGGAGCAAGGAAGCATTACGTGATTCGATCTAACCCTAAAGTATCCACATATCTAGTTCACGGTGCTGTATGGTATAGCCGGTGCTCTCAGTAGTTTCACGAGTTTTGCATTATATATGGTACCAAACGCAATTGTTTGCTCAATGAAGCATAGTTTGACAGCTAAAGACGTTTTGTCGAGCTCATGCAAAACTCTGTGAATTAAGCATACAACAGCGCCAATCGTAGATCGCTGACTACGATAAGCCACCCGAAATCGACTACAGAGAGTGTAGACGAATGAACTGGGTTTTCCAGAGTTTGCCAGCAAAAGGAACATTCCTCTGTGCTAAATGCTAAGATCGTTTGGTGAATGAGCACTAAACGTTGAGACCTGGCTAGTGTCTTCGATGACACAATAAAAAATTCCGCGTATACGGAGTTTTGTCGTGCGATTAGGGAAACACATCGCAACACCTAACAGCTACCGTGGTGAGTAAGCAAGATTGAAATCCCAACATTGCGAGTCGGACCAATAGCTACAGTACACGATCCGACATTGTGTAAGATAAATACGATCAAGTACATACATACAAATGCTCAGTGTTTAACTAACAAACTAGCTGAACTATGTGAGCTTTGTGACAGACTTTCACCCGATTTGGTTGGAGTTACAGAGACTTGGTTCCAGCCCTACATGACTGACGCTGAGCTTTTGATTCCGAAAATGTCACTACTCCGTCGCGATCGCGATCGAAGATCTGGTGGTGGAGTTGCAGTCTACTATCACGAACGCTTAGCGCAGTGTAACATCATCGATAATCCTGACCTCAGCTTTTCTGATACGATGTGGTGTTCAGTAAAACTAGTCAATGGAGATGAATGTACGATCGGCATCATATACCGCTCGTCATCACCTGAAAGCTCATTCAATGATAAGCTAATCGAATCCTTGCAACACATCACAAGATGCCAGACTACGCAATTGCTGGCAATTTTAATCTCCCGCATCTGTTTTCAAGAGGTGAGCACTCCCTGCATTCGATTGAACATAAATTCAAGGAGGTTATAGAAATTGATTCACTGCACAGTCACGTTAAACAGCCAGCTCGCTGGTGGGGTCTTGACCTTGTCTTAACGCCTGAGGCAACCGCAGTAGAGGATATACAATACCTGGCACCACTGGGAAGGATTGATCATGCGGTGCTTTTGTTTGATTATGTATGGTTTCGTTTAACCTTAAGACTGGACATCATCGCCGGATGGTGTACAATAAAGCTTGCCGTATCTTGAGTCTTCTCAAGATAATATTCAGGATTTTTACGCCCGAAACCCTACCCCGGGTAATTAACACGTATATACTTCCGGTTATGGAATATTCCATCCAAGCTTGGGCACCATGGCTGAGGAAGGATATCGAACTACTCGACAGGATTTATCATCGTGCTACAAAGTTGGTCTCCCGGTAAAGAAATTTGCCTTTCACAGAGCGAATGTTAAAACGGAATCTACACGATTTTACCCAACGACGGATACGTAGTGACCTCATGTTGACATTCAAAATCCTGCATACTGAAAAACATCCCCTTAAACACTTGCTAAAGCCCAATAACCTTACTCGAACACGAACACATTCAAAGGCTTTATGCATTCCGCATTCTCGATTGGATATTCGTCGTAATTTTTTCTCGCTAAGAATTTGTTTCACTTGGAACTATTTGCCTGAAGAAATCACACGCTCAGAATCTGTTGAGGTTTTCGCTTCCAAACTCGATGAGCTTAAGATAAACCATGCGGTATTTGACTGTCCCTGTTGATTTTTGAGATATTTTATATTTTTATATATTCTATATACCTTGTCATCCTATGGTAATTGTTAAGCTTACTGCTTTTTCTACCATAAAGGTTTCTGAGTTCTGAGTTCTGAGTATATTTTCGTAACAAGGTTGCATGAAAAATATATTGGAGAGAGAATTACATCTTGACGAAAAACTTCCACATTCGTGAGCGATGAAGAACGTAGGCCGTTGAGTTCAATATATTGACATCTATCCTTGAAATATCCACATATCCAACTGACCATGATTTATGGTATAGTATGTATTTTTACTAGTTCCATGAGTTGTGCACAATCTAGGGTAACAAGCACGTGCGTACTCAAGGTAGCATACTTTGACAGCTAGTGGGGATAGCCTGTTCAAAATGCCTAATCTTATAGGCTCCCCCTTCAAGATTGCGCAAATATCGTTATTTCTTTCCAATCTGGCATGAATCCCAGTTCTGGAACTTGAAATTTGCCGAGGCATCGAAAAAGGATGTATTCTTGCGCTTACGCGTTCAGTAGTTTTTTGCTCTGCTGCTGAAACACTCTTTTAGTACGAGAACAAAATGTATTTACCAACTCACGCGATGGGATGGTAGGCTTTCCAATCAAGGTTCATGTGTGCTAATCCGGGACCTGCTGCTTGCTGACGATGCAGCCATTTTTGCTCACTCCCAAGAGCAGCTCCAGTCGCTAATGGACTGCTTTTTGTACGCATGCAAAGACTTTGGGTTATCAATAAGCATGAACAAGACTAAATTCCTCGATCATGGGACTCATCTTGGTCATCACTGTTGAAAACTCTAAGCTTGAACCAGTACATCATTTTATATATCTCGGTTCAACTATTGTGGAATACCTCTCTAGACACTGAGAAAAGCTACCATCTTGTCCTGTTTGAAGTCTCGTGTTTGGGGCGAACATAAATTGATTCACAAGCATACTAAATGCATTTACCTTACGGCGATGGAACATCCGCGTAAGACACAAACGGAAGATGAATGCTTTCCGTCATAATGTGCGCATATCTTGGATGGACAAGATACCGAATGCTGAAGTGCTTTATAAAGCTGGTCTACAGAGCGCTTGCCATATAATGACCACGCCGTCTACACGGGCTGCGTCGTGTCTACAGAATCTATAAACGTTCGCAAAACAGATATGAAAGCACTTGACATTGACCCTACGAGATGGGAAGAACTTGATCGTGACAGATCACATTGGAGGCACTGTCTAAACCGTAATCTGCGGGCCGGAAAAAGCAGATACTGTTCTCCGCGGCTGAACGTAGATCAGAACGAATTCCGATTGACCGAGTACGCCAATCACTGTAAGCGCAGCTGGAGAAATTGTCACTCCCGAATAGAAATGTTTACTCATTAGAAACGATGTGGAACATGAGACCATCGAGCGCTTGTGATGTACACCATATTAATTGCAGTATCAGATGAATGCAACTCAGGTAAAGATCTCCTTCAAACTACTCGTGCCACGACTCCACTTTTGCCTAGCGTCAATATTATATGTGTACATGCACTGAAAATATTTATATCAAAATAAACATATAGCCTTAATCATGTATGCACTTCAGTTATGATTCAAAGATTCACAAATAAAACTTTCAAATTTTAGCTGTATGCATATATGGCTGCATCATGTTGTCAGCAGTCTTAAATTAGATTGCAGGGCGTCTACTCCTCGCTGACGTTAATTGATCAGTTCAGGCACTTCCACAAACATTTGACACTTGATTTGGTGCGCATCCTGACAATGTGAACCACATGAGTGCACACGTGACTGGAAAATAGCTCAAAGCTGTCGATAATGAGGTCATACAGAACGGCATGTAGCTGGCGTACTGTGTGTTTGTGCGTGCAACATAAAGCTACCAGTTGACATTCGGTATGCTTCAGGCGATACGTTGAAATGTAGTTTGACTGCACCCAAACTGAATGTCAACCGAGAATCCGTTAATTAATCAGTGTGATGATTGTTCTGGGTTTGAACTTTAGATAAATGGGAATCTAATGGATTGAACAGTTTAAGAACGTTTGATGTTGGCGCTGTATACAATAAAGTTGATTGGTGATCTTTGCGAGATAAACGAAACAAATTACTTCAATATGGAGACCACTTTCCTTGGTATGGTATGGTATGAAAGCACAAGCCTGATCCAGGCAAAGTGCCGCACAGTCCGAGACTGCACGTGGGCTGAGATGCTGCCAGGTTGCCCAGGCCTAGACAGATATGAGAAAGAAAAAAGAACAGGAAATGGTAGTGAAACTCCAGCCTGTTTCAGCATGCAGCTCATTACCGTTGGCCAATCAATTTAGCACGGTGTTAGCCGCACAGCACTTTCTTTGATCGATACTAAAATATGTTGAACCATCTAGCTTATAAAATTTAAATTCTAAATCAGTTGGGTTAGGAGTACGAATGAATAAAAGTGTAACACATGTTGGATCATGGTAGTCATGATAACTGTGCTCGACACTCACTTCTCTTCCGGTGGTCACGTGTATCGCCAGTTTTACTTGCGCGAAATTTCCTTTCCCCAAAGTGCGAATGATGGTGTATTTGCCCACTCGATTGGGCGATTTCAATCCTTGCGAGTGCCTCACGTTCGCCGGCGGTGATGTTGGCACGGATATGTGGCGGGCCCGTGAGTGGCGCTTTTTACCACCAAGTATGTTTGCGGTTGGTGTCTTTGGAGAGGTGCCGTTTGGAAGATTCAAGCTGTCGCAATGATTCTTATCTTTGCTGGACAATGGCGGTGACATGATTATGTTTGGTTTAGCGCTGATTCCATTTCGATATGCATGATGCTCGAGGGGTTTGGACAGGGCGGGGATGGTGCACACGTTTTCCATTGTAACGGTTGACTAGAAATGTTTGGAAACTTTAATCCTCTTTCATTTAAAGTACACAATTTTAATTATATCTAGAGAATAGATTTTAAATCATTAAGCCATCTTCAATGAGATTGTGACGATCAAACACGAATGATGGATGCACAGATTGGATGAGAGAAAAACGCTGAAAAGATCAGAATCAAGAGAATATATTTGATTGTTCTCTCGCCAACCAGGTTTGAATTTAACAAAAATCGCATCTACTCTAAATGCACTTCATAACTGAAACAACTCAGGAAACCATTATGTCGTGTGCGCGTAACTGAAGTGAACGATATTAAATTAAAGTAGTGGCTGATATTATCGCACAATTCTGAAGGTCACTCTTGCCTGGGTGGAATGATTTAATAATGAAAGTATAGCAAATGAAATGTAAACATATTCGTTTATAATAAATTGATACAATAAGGAGCCATGAAATTCCACTTCTAAGATATAACATACGAAAACCGCCTATGAAATCTGAGCAATTGAAACCCTGATGGTTAATAAAATGTCTCTACAAATTCCTTACTATCCTTCTATTGGTTTAGGATTCAGTGATTCTTAATCTTGCTGGAATGAAATATCGATTTAAATCTTCAAAACCGACAAGAACGTTTGCACAAATTTGTATGTGATCAAAATATATGCACATACGGATTTTTATTCAAAGTAATTCAAAGTTCAAAGTAATTCAAAGTTTTAATGGTCTAAAAAGCAAATACTTCACAGTAACCATAGATTAAATATATAGGGAATGCATAAAAACAACACAAATGTTTTGTCAAAACGGAAAAACAGCTTATGCATTGAGTTGCGCGGTTGGATTTGGTCAGCATATACTTGTCAAGTTCAGTCTTGAACATGTTCAAGCTTGATGCACAAATGATATGGGGGGACAGAGAGTTCCATATAAAACGAGCTCGAACAGCAAAGATTAACCTTCGACAATTTGATCCGGAGTGTGGAATAATTGACTTGTAGCCCTGAGATCTCCTACCACGTGCTTTTTGCCGATGAAACTGGTGTTCTAGTGGGTGATCCACTGTATGCAGAATGTTGAACAGCAGGATCAAGTCACCCCTGACACGACTGTACGAAAAGTCAAACAAGTACTGAGTTGCAATCCTCTCCTAGTATGGCCTGTTGTCATGTCACCAGTTTTGTAGCGCGGTGGCATACGCGTTACAGTAAGGCCATGCCCTTTTGTGACCATGTGGAGCATGCTTGAATAGCGTACTCTATTGTTGGTCTGATATAGGTGGTAATTATCCGTGAGAGTACATGCTTTGTGAAACTACCGGACCTCCTTCTGAGCAATGCTAAGGTTTGGTGGGAATTTCTGTATACTGTCATGAAGACTTCAAATGACAGCTAATCCACACACCCAGATCTCTCCCGTAACCCATGAAAGTTGCTGAGTTCTCAGACAGTATATGAATTCGAAGAATCTGCCGACGATTAACATTTTACATTTTTAGAAGTTGAATGGTAGGCAGTTTCGTAAGGATCAATTGTAAAGTACTTCGAGATCTTTTTGTAGAATATGGCAATCTTCTATGGTGCATACGCTAGTCTAAACTTCGATGTCATCCGCAAATAAAATGATTTCAGGTATATCGTTCGCGTACATCAAGAAGAGTTTGGGCCCCAAGACTGAGCATTGAGGTACATCACTTGTACTTTCTACTGGGCTAGATACCGTCTCATCAACTCTAACCCTGGTGAGTGTACCAGTGAAGTAATCCTTTATCCAGGCCAATAATCTGCCACCCACCCCGAGCTGCTTCAATTTTTGTAGCAGTATGCTGTGGTTGACACGGTTAATAGCTTTAGACATGTACAAGTAACAAGCATGGATAGGGTATCCATTATCCACCGCTCAAGTCCAATTATCAAGAGTTTTGAGAAGATTGGTGAGGCAGGATTGTCTTGTCTTAAATCTGTGCTGTGCGATGGAAAGAAGCTTATTTTGTTCCACATGCTTAATAAGTTCATCACCTACAAATCGTTCTAGAAGTTTATGAGACCACTGGCAACAATGTGACTGGTCTGTAGTTAGACACTTCAAAGCGTTTCTCTCCCTTGTATATCGGAGTGATTAATTCACTTTTCCAGTCAGTAGGAACCTTGCTACAACTCCGTGTCAGGTTGAAAAAATCAGAGAGTTATGAGAATAGAGCATGTGCGCATTGTTTTAGGAGTAACGGTATTATTTCATCAGCACCGGCGGTTTTTTGTATGTAATCCGCGTAGCCTCACCAGGACACTCCCGGGGTTCACCGCAATTTTGTGTATAGTGTTAATTTGTGATCTGAATGCAGGAATAACATAACATAAGCGCTCGTTGGGGTAGCACACTCTAGAGTAAAATTGAGCGAGTTCGTTAGCGGCTTCGAGAGCAGTAAATGCATTTCTAGTCGTATAAAGTAAAGCGGAAACGCCAGGCTTTACCCTGGCCTTACTGTTCACGATCTTGAAGAGGAGTTTCAGGTTTCGTTCAATTTTATCCAATTTTATTGCGATTATATTTTGTTGAAATAAATCACATGCCGTTAGAATTCGTTAAAAACGGATATTATATCCAGCTTCAAAAGTAACTACAAAGCAATGCGCTTCTTTATGAATATGTCTGGTATTTTCGTCGATTTCAGAGCTACATTTATACTGAACTAATTACAGACTCCTACTTAAACTCTGCTTGGTCGATATAGGCCACCATTTGCGGAGTAACAACACAGAGGTAGCATTACTTACGTGAACTTGTTGAAACATGCTGGTGCATAATCCTCCTAGACAACACAGTATGTAAAAGCAATTGTTCGTCTACAGCTTCGTCGTGGGAATTCGATTGACCTCGTCCTACCTACAGTATAACGAGTCACCAATTAGAAATTCGTTTCTGTCCATCAGGACGCCATCATAACCTTCTAGTCTCCTAGAATGTTGTCATAACATTTATTTAGTCTGGTTCTGTTTTCTGTGCTACCATTAAAATTGTCATTACCAAATGAACCGAACTTAAACAAAGTTGGGAACATGTAAGTCGAACAATCGTCTGTTTGCTGATAAACGTCATTGAGATTAGACGCTAAAACCGCTTTTGGGTAAAAGTTTGCGTATCCATACACATTCATCGAAATTTCCACACCGGTAAATACTGGAAATTTGCTTTCTCTATCTCAATTTCATGCATAAGTTTTGTGGTGTTGTTCAAGCATTTGCTTGATTTGCTATGAATCTTTATGCTTGATCACTGCTTCCATGCAAAAATTCGTCAAGGCTTAGAAATACAACATTTTCACCACTGTCATGGAATGAGATCGCGACATAAAAGATGCATCGCAACACAGTCCCACCAGTTTTTCACTTGACCATTTATCTCGGCCAATGATTTCATCCAGTATTTGGACGCCCTCTTTTCTCAATATTTAAACGCATTCGATAGAACAAATTTCCTTATTAATTCTGGTAGACATTTCAGATTTCATTGTGCTGAGTATCGATCATCATTTTGACGACACATGACGAGTTCTAACCGTCAATCGACCATGTGTGTAGGCCTCAGTTAAACAAAAACACAACACAACACAAACAATAACTCAAGATTGTTCGCTTACTTGTTCAGTTTATTAACAGCAATATATAATGCTTAACCCTTTGTCTACGGTAATAGGATATACGTATTTTATGAAATTTTTGTGTTATTCTTCTTAATTATGGCATAAATAAAACACATGATTAATTTTTATGAATCAGATGCCAGACGCCGCCTGACAAGTGCACTCCGATGGTGACTGAAGGTACTGACGGGAGCTACTGAGCAATCGACTGCTTGTTTGAGGTGGTAAATAGAGTTACCGTCAGTAGACAAAGGGTTAATCATAAGTACAAACGTATCGCTGTTGGTAATTTACGAAAATTGAATGGTGATCCACAGCACGATGATGCGACCCAGATAGCATTACATAGAGATGTGCAAAAACAAATGCTTGGTTAATCGGTTTGTTAATAATTGGCATCCGTGAAAATTTATTCATTCAATCTCCGTTTGATATCAAGATGTACTTCAAATAGAACAACCACCCTACATCTGGCCATTCGCAGCAACATTCCTACAAACATTCTGGTTTGAGGTCATAACTAAGCTAATGAAATCCCTACGCACACAGTTACCAGGACGTAGGGAGATTGTTTGGAAGAAATACAGAACAGATGTAATTCAGGGAATGCATAAAATGCACTCCGTTTGATTGGAAAAAGCAGGAAGCCTGAGTATCAATTTGATTCAAGAATTCCTTGATCACATTGAAAGCGAACTAACTTGAAATTGAATTTAATTATAATCATGTCCCCCATTTCCGCTTTGAAGAATATATCGTACAGGGGGATTTATTGAGGGCTTGATATTACGCGACGCTGTATTGTAATCAATAATCTCAATAAGTCTGCTTTCACAAAAGGATTAAATTCGAGGAATTCCACAGTTAGGACATTATTCTCAATAGTGCTGTGATATCCGACACGGTCAAACAATATAGTTAGCAAGAATACGTGATGAATTTCAAATTTTGGTCGTTCTGAAAACGTTTACGCGAATGTTGATTTCTATTTTTGTGACGTAACGTACCTTAAGGTATTACGCAATGTTAGCGGACACCAGAGTATCTAATTAGATGACATTGTTTAATATGCGGTAATTAGACTCGATTTATCGTTTGATTGAAAAACTATCAATTGGTACAAGAAATTTCCAATTCATCATCCCATAGCATACACAAATACAAACATACACAAGCCTGTGAACCTCATGGTAACTGTACACTCAAATATTATCTAGCTGCAATCTACATTGGTATATCAGATGACATAGGGAGACGAGTACTGTCATGCAAGTGCGCATTATAACGAATTACTGGAAACCGTAAAATTTGTACTGAGTTGGAAGAACGCAGTGTCTTTTCCCAATTCAATATTCGACGCAATCAAATTACACAAAAAATTCGGCGGTTCAGCTTTGAATCAAAAACCGTGATCCATTTCAACTATCAACTGATTAAAGTGAACTGGGTTTGATGTGAAATAACTCTGGTTGTAATCGAGGAAACAATTTGTAATATGAATAAAAACGATTTCGCGAAAAAAACAGTGCCTTTGAAAACGGGATAAAATTAGATAGTTTGAGATTTTGCGACATCCAGACGTCAAATGTGTCGTTACATACAGTCTCTGTTTTCAAAGTATATATCGGTCTGCGACTAAGAAAAGATGGGCTGAATTGTGGCCAGCTGTGAATGGTATTTTCGTTACTTTATGAGTCATCAGGCCGAATTAGATATTGAATGGTTATTCCATTTTTATTGATGCAACGTCCTTAGGCTTCAAAAATCTAATACATCTAATCATCCGATTTCTACGGTGCACGCTTTCTGGTACATAAGACGGGATACAACTAAATTATCATTCGTGATCTATCACTAGTTCACATTCGGCAAAATTTATTTGAACTCAACTGCGTTTTGTACGTCATACTGTGCGGGTGCATTACTGTTTGCTACGGAAAAAGATACGTGTCAAAATCTCCAAACCAGTGAAATATTTGTGGAAATCGAATAAACACATCACTGTTGCAATGAATTCTATGTAACATGAGAGCTAAAACACGGCTTAACTATGAATCTTTGCTTGTATGAATTTGTATACCGTGTTCATCCAGCAAATGAAATAGTAATCTCCTTGACTAGCTTCTGACTAGCTTCTCTAGGTTTATATACTACTTACTTGTAGAATATACCTTCAACTAAAACTTAATCATAGTGTTGGCCATCTGATGACCTTAATCATATTTTATTATCTTGCTTTCTGGATTTAGGATTTAAACCAGATTAGCAAAACAATTTTAAACATCAACATTTTAGACTTCTGGAGTCAAAATATTATATTCTCATCAAGTCAATAATGTCCTACCACAGCAGAAATTAAATCAACTTGGAATAATTACAAGTTTCAAATGGAATGGTACTCACTTGCGTCTCTGCCTTGTCGTCTCAATTGGTTAGCATGCCATGATACTGCATTACAATCCGTAGGAAGATGGTTCAAGTCAAGTCCCTATTGTGCTATGGCATCATTTGCATGAAAGAATTCGCTTATTGATGGGTCTCTAGCAAATGACAATTAAATTAACCAATCAAAGACAATGTACTAACACGTGATGGCTGAGATCTACAAGTCAAACTCTAGGAGAGTACTGGCTTGTGTGTATGAGTGTGAACACATGTTCACATATGATCTGGTAGTTTCGCAGAACTGATTTTCTTGTGTAACAATAAATTAGTTTGTTATGCCAAAAGTGCCATGCTGTTAGCTTAATTTTTTAGTATAATATGACGAATTTTAATCGATTGCTTTTGTAAGGATTCTCTTGGAGAACGGAGATAAATGTTGTTTTGCACAACCAGTGCGTCAAAAGTGCTCAAGCCTCTCATTCTTAAAACAGTAAGCAGCGTGCAGTTGACTGGAATAAGTTTGGGACCGATCGTGTATTCATAATGTAAAGAAATTTGTGTGCAATCAGTCAGAGCAGTTTTTGTTATGCAGTTTGATTTGCAAACAAATGTTTGTGCAAACGCCACGTTACATTCTTTCAATTTAAATCAGATTGTTAAATTATGCGCAGGGTATTTAATGTTGGCGATTTGCTGTTGATGGCAAAGACTCACGATGATCTCCTGCTTTAAGCACTTTCGCTTGACAATCAATTTGTTTCTAAAGTGAAAAAATAGTACACAGCGTTCGAATTGATAAGCATTGCGCGGTTGATCGGGTCATTTGTACGAAGTCGGCATGATCACTGTTGAGCCGTAGAACACATCATCATATACCAAAATATTCATTTGCATGCATTTCCATCACACACACCCCACGACCGGTTTCGCGCTGTTTGCACTCATCAGGTAGGGACAGTAAGATCATGATCCACATGCATATAGTTCACAACATGAAATTAATGATTCGCCCTAGGCTTTAAATAAGCGATCAGAAGCACGCTTTTTAAGTTTCGCTGTGGATCCATTTACAGAGCGTTGTATATATATTCAAAACGCCCATATAATGGAGACGTGTAGAGATAATCATTTCGAATCTGACGACATGCTCCAGCCAGCTTGCGCTACGTTATGGCTGTAGAGTAACAATGCTCTCTACCAACGTTTGCATAGCACTATGCGTTGAATATTTTACTCATCCACGATATAATCAACACTGACGCACGTTGGATGGAGAGCATTCAACCTCCGATCATGTCTTGCTTAGATGGGGGATGATAAAACATTCAGTACCATCATATTTGTCACAAGGTAAGCTTGCGGTACCATCAACACGGTGTTTAAGGCCTAAATTACACAGGCAAAAAATTCTAACTAAGAGGTTTTGTATGTTGTGTAGAACACCACCATTCGATACGACACAAGATCATGAGGCCCCGAAAATTCGGACAACAACAACAAACGCAAGCCTGTAAGAATATTGGTTTCAGATGAATTGCAAGAGGATGTTTGTTTTGACAACAAGTTCGAAAACAGATGGAGAGCATTTGTAGCTATTAAATCCTCTGCAATTCGTCAATGTCGGTCAAACGTGCCGAACCTGGTGAGGGCTAGTATTAACTCGGTTGACAGGAACTCTCCTGACCACTCAGATCAAAATGACAGCCGCTGCAGACGCAGATGATAGTCCGCTGTAATATGTTGAATCCCATATGATTTATCTGTCGGTGTATGATTTTATGTCGCGCATCATAAACGGTCGACCAATTGGCGTTCTCTTACTTTCTGGGAATCGGAGGTGGTTAGCTGTTGGCGCATAGTCCTCTGGGTGTGAAGCATACAATAGAAATGCCGTGGTTGAAATTGGATCAGTGTCTTCGAGAAAGGAGTCAACAACGTAATGGAATTCAGGACCGAAAACACCGTCTGGCTTTGATCTACATGGCCTGACATCATAGCCCTCCTTATAATATGACAAATGGGACAAGTGAGCAAATCCTTTTCCATTCCACTTACCACTGTCATTGTCTAGCGAATGATTATCCACGATAGTTTTCCCAAGTTAGAAGTGAGGTGGTAAACTGGTTCAAACTGACAGTGTTCAACAATGGTGACGGTAGCGAACATCGATCGTTTCTCCGTAAGTTTAATCTTGTGCTTGTAGTTTTTCATCCCGAATTTCAGCCTGTTGACGAGAAGCGGTCTATTCGTGATTGAAGCTAAGCTTGAAAGTTCCAATGATGGCTGTATGGTGAAAACAATTCTGCTCCCGCCATAACAGCTTGCGTCAGCAGCATAGAAAAGAAAATGCCGAAATATGTGGGGCTGAAAATGGCCTTGTTAGACGTCACGACAATTCAGATTAGATCAATTTATGCATGCGCTAAAATAACTTGGTTTTCGATTGATTTCACGGGGACTTCCACTACGTTAACAAAGAAGGACTGTCCAAGACTGCTAAAACTCGTCGAACATTTTTACGTTGTCTGGATCGTATTTCAAAAGGTTCAAAAGTGTATATCTTGTACCGAAAAGGGTCGTTGGGTTTGTTTTATATAATAAAGCAATGCCACGTTTTGCTTTCTCCAGTTGAGGACGATCAAAACTGAATAAGTAATCAGATTATTTTTTTTCAATGCTTGTGGCTATGAACCTGGAATTTATGATGAAGCAGGTTACGATCATCCTTTGATTGATTCATCCTTCCTGCAATTCCTCCAAAAAAGCAGACGACATTAACTATTGAGCAATATGGTCAGTAAACCAACCCAGGCCTTGAAGACATTTGAGTGGGATTTTTCCTGGGAATACTTGGGGAAGTGTATTGGATATCGAACTTCAATTCAAAGAGATAAAAATGTTACGTTTTACCATGAATTGCACTCCATGAATGTCCATTCCACCTCGGGTTGTACTGCTCGTACTTAGCGTGTGGATACAACAAGTATACCATTGAAGCACTAACACGGAGGTAAAAAAAGTAATGCTATACACATATATTGTTGAATGAGAGTGGTATTCAAACTTTGGGTGAGAAAACGACACTCTGGAATTATTACAATCGATCCACTTGATCGGATGACCATTTTAGGGATATTCTTCCCGACTGCGAAGCTATATAAACCAATAATGCGACACTGATAATTGAATACAACTGTCTGGATTATGAGCATTGCTTAAAATAACAAGGAACAAATTCTGCTGCTCGAAACGAAACATTAATGGTCACAGTATGAATACTTTCTCTTTCCATCCCACGCGATTAAACAGCCCGAAATAAATAATATTGTATGCGTGTGAACACGACAACGCAGAATAAAAGCACGTACAATTCGCTTCAACGTTCCAAGGATCAGCAATAACGTTCACTCACGCATTGTTCAATCAGTTATCACGTTTATAGGCTTCACTTGCACAACGAGAATCAAAACCGAACACAGATATGTGCATTTTGTTTGGTCACCTGTTGGTATGGTACATAACATTTTAGCACCGAGACGAGAGATTGGATGTTGATCGCACCGCTTCGTAGTTATATGCCAGCGAGTTAGATCATATCATAATACATAACCTATCCTGATTCTCGACATCAAATTTGACAAGCGGTTTAATTTAAATCAATTCTTATTAGGTCTTCGTAAATTCAGGTGATCAGAAACGAAATTGTACCGACCAGTGTGAATAAAATAAAATGCAATACCATTATTTTACTCGCCATTTCAGGTAAATAGCGCGGATAAATGAAAGATTTCGCTTATTTTTAATCTAATCGGTGCTTGCCAGTGCATGTTATTTTTATTTAAGAACTTGTTCTACGGTCCCGCGGTGTAGATAGTGATTGATTAGATTAAATTACACTTGTAAAAGATAATATCGATCCGGCAAAGAAAATGTAAATTTTGTTTGATGTCGTTTGAAAAAATTTACGATTGCTCCTAAATGATAGTCGGCATCGTAAATGCTATGCAAGTTGAAACTACTCCGGATAATTACCAGATGAAATTTATAATTATTCGATGTTGATGAATTTCACTAAAATTTAATTTAGTGAACGTGGTTTGCAAGAGATAAAATGATTGAACTACAAAGTGCATGAATTTATGGCATCGTGTGGATTTGATAAAATCAACCGCAAGGGTTGTTCGGGAGTATATATTTGGCAAACAACCAGAGAACTCAGTACAAGGATAAACGAACACAAAAAAACGAATTGGTAAGGAGCCACGCGATTTCAGTGAATATCAATTACTTATCAGAGATTCATCATTAGCTGAACACATGCTGGACACATGTCACAGCGTCGATCCTGATAACGTAGCAGTGATACGGAGATGGGTAAAGCCATATATGGAACGACTACATGCTAAGGCGGTTGAGTTAACAAATGTTGATGAGAATGCAGTCAATAACGTGGATGGAGCTCATATCTCCACAATTTGGCGTCCGGTTCTGCAGCGGATAAAGATTAACGTGCGTGACCCCTAATGTGCGCAACGATTACGCAATCGAGCTAACCTGTCAGCAACTGTCATTCACACCCGCCACGACACAAACAAATGAGGTATTATACGACACGTAGGGGTGGTGTTGCGTCAGTTGGTATTGATCGAGCTTGTCTATCTTAACGAGCGCAGCACCCACCATGGCCTGTTTAGTTCTTAGCCAGCTTATGGTTGGCTAGGTGGATGAAATTGAAGCTCGATCTTCGTCCTACTGACACCCTTGGTCTGCCAAACATTCTGTGTCAGAAGCGGAACGTTGCGAACAAACTGCTCTCACCGATTCATTACAAATTCTGTATTATGAATATGATTCCCCGATCGGTCACAAACACTTTCCACTGCATTGGAACGAGAAACTTTACCATACAACCGAGCGTGTTTCCAGGACTGATGCTCAGAAGCAAATCATTTGGTGAAATACTTGTGAATCATATTGCACCGGAAATTAACATTTATATGCTGATGCAGCTACAACTCAAATATCAAAAAATACCTGTTGACTAAATAATACGTATGAATTCCGGGATTTTTACGCCCCATACATGTTTTTAATTAAATTAGGCTACTGATATGTGTTCAAGTAAGCTAATATCATTTCGTGGCGGTATTTATCTTCCCTTAGTTTATCTCGACCATGGATGTGCATCGCAAGGACACGGTATCGCATGACTGTCCACAGCAATAGGGTATTTGTAATCTATACTAAGACGTTCGCTCCGATAAGTACTGGTGATTGATCGGTGGTGCCTGCACGCTGTCTTGGCGATCTCTATTCACCAGTTGAATGCAGCATCCGGTCTCCCGCAGCTTGAAAATGAAGATTGACACTGTCTCCAACGTAAGCGGTGTAAATTTAATTTTTAAGAAATCATACAGTTACTTTCCAGTGCTTCATTTTTGTCATCCACTTTCTACAGCATATCCGACAGAGTTATAGTTTTGTTCGGGCGCTGTTAGTATCACAAAATTTGGCCAAAAATTGTGTACCATACCATTTGTGTCACTATATAATTTTGACGACCATTATGAGATTACAATAGCATCCGGAAATTCAGTATGGACTGCAGAGAGCTTAGGTGCATAAATAATGAACAAAATTATGGTGCAACATAGTACAGCCTTTCAGTTTCGCAAGGTAAAGCCAATTCTATTTATTCGATATTCGTCCCATAGGACTGTGGTTATTACAGGTTTCATTAGCATTGGAGTTGATACGCTCCAACCGCAAGACACGGTCTTATTGTGCCGCATTTAGTTTTCTGTCCATTGTGATTGTCTATTTCACACCAACGTGCGGTAGGTTATCAAGGTTGATATTATTTTCGCAAATGTGAAACTGTGGTGCGGTTTGAGTCAGATTTCTCTCAGTCAAATGTAGTTGGATTTATCAGTATGTCATCACGGCTAATCCATTGTAAATGATTGTTTTATCACAAGTGGAACTCAGACATGGGAAATGCTCGCAATAATATATTGGCTATTCAATGTTGACGGCCCAAACCTTTTGTATATCTGACTTTATAGAACGTATACTAATTAACAATTTGTGTAAACTACCAACACTACAAGAATGTTTCATTTATCACTTATAAGCATAAAAGTTACATGGATCAGTTCCGAAAAAAGAAATTTTGGTTTTTCTATTGAAAATCACTCGTGCAATCCAAGCTACAAATCACAAATCATGGATAAGGTTTAATAAAATAGACTCATAAATTGGTTCATTCGAAACATAACTAGAAAGTTCTCTAATCGACTAGATTCTAATGTAATTTTCAAGGCAATATTCGGTCGTTCGGTCCCAAACATTTCCCCATGATTAAAAACGCCACAATTTGTTCCAAGTGCATCAAACGTAGCGTAGTGATGGTCGATGTTGATATGACTTTACATATGATGTGATATATGGTTAAACTAGAGTTTGATTGATTTAGACAAATTGCTCAATTCAAGGTTTGTGTGTCCAACATTGTGTGAACTATCAAGGTCGTATGTTAAATATAATAAAACTAATAGCGTCGGAACTGATCACTGCTTCACACTAGCTGGTTCACGGTTCATACTTTATCCATTTAGTGCTATAAATTCCCAACTAATTGGAACGATAAGCGCAGGCAGGTCCTGATCTCACTGACCCTACATAGTGAGGGCAGAATTGTTCATGATCATGGTTTAAAACCCTATCTACATGAGTGTGGGCTCATGTGACTGAACGAATTGGTCGTACCAATCTTATACAACAATAGCATACACGTGCATCTCGTTTACCATTCTTCCACTGTTCCTACTGTCCCTACCTTATGAGTGCAAACAGCACGAAATCAGTCGTGGTGTGTGTGTGTGTGAGTGTGTGTGGAAATGCATGCGAATGAGCATTTTTGAAACGTTTTTAATTTGTGGCACAAGTTTGTTACAGAATTTTTGAAAAACATCAATTCATCGTTTCCAATTACAATGATGGTGTTCGAACTTTATTAGCCATTTTCAACTTTTAAAATCTAACATTCAAATACATTTTATTTCAAATGTCAACGTAAATCAGCCTAATGCGGTGTTTTGGCATTTTCCCAACCTCCCAATCAAACCGATGAATTATGAGAAATCTAGATTTTATAAGTGCATTTCGTGCAAACTAGATTTCCTGACATTTCTATCGCTGACCTTACGTTTGGGAATTCTCTCGAATGTTGAATTATAAATGACATTTAACCAATTAGCATGCCATCTGCTGGTTTAACGAACAAATTAATTTCGTCGCAGTGAATATATCAACTTTATAGGTAACCAGTATATTTATAAAAAGATATATATATATATATTTATAAAAAGATATATATATATAATAGAGTTTATCAAATTGGCATGTAGTGTGTTCCAAACAAAACATTAAACTCTTTTCCCACCCCAGGATAATGCATTCTACTTCAAACTACAAACAAGATCAGAGGTCACATTTCGAAGTTGCTAATCCCGCATTCCAAACTGAACTGCCGCGGGTATTTTACTTCGGTGCGTTCGTGTTTCGTTAGGAACACACTACATGCCAATTTGATAAACTCCATTATCATATGTAAATCGAAACTCAACAATTATATGCGAGCAAACTATGATTATGTCCACACCAATTAATCAATCATTTCTCTGCCATATCCCAGTTATGAGGAATAATTACTTTTATTACTTTTATGTATTTTGTATTTATATTTTGAAACTGTGGCTATTGTTAAATTGAATGCCCTTTCACCAATAAATCTTGGATCAACACGCTTACCCTTAATTAAGTGGTCCACTTGCATACAAGTTTAAAATTTCCACATGAATCAAAACAGTACAGATGCGAGATACCTGAGCGAATGTGAAAAGTAACTTAATTTTTTTAAGTGCATCAGCAAAACGTAATTATATAACAGTGGCATACAAGTTTAACTTTGTTTACGGATTATCCACTATTTCAAGGCTCACCGAACCTGATCTTACTGTCTCCACCTGATGACGGCAAACAGCCAGAAACCGGTAGTGGTGTGTAATGGATGGGGATGTGAGCACCATAATACTTTCTTATTTTATATGTGCCTCGAGCTCTTGGGGAGGAATCACTTTCTGATTCTGTATTTGAACATCGTATTTCTTTGTAAGAACCCTATATAACAGTGGCATACACGTTTAATGTTTTTCACTGCTTTTTCACGGTTTCAAGGCTCACTGAACCTGATCTTACTGTCTCCACCTGATGACGGTAAACAACCAGAAGCCGGTAGTGGTGTGTAAGGGATGGGGATTTGAGCACCATAATACTTTGAAACGTAATCACTTTTGCTTAGTTCACTGCTGTCTATACGTGTATCGGTAAAATCCTATTTATAAAACAGCTTTCTATGTACACCTTCAAAACTAACAAACGCGAAATGGCCTTTGCAAATTATTACATATGCGTAAATCACATTTTTCATTTTCTAGCAATGGAGAATCAGGTTGAGACGAAGAACCAGCAACATTCAATGCACAAATTCACTGCGTTTTCAGGCTATTGAGTTATCAAATATAAGAAGATTGGGTATTGAAAAAATGTGAACACGCTGATGGTTATATACCTTGACGGTGGCGTCACTCATAATTAGTGTACTTCAATCGAAGTTGATATAGACTGCATTCCACACTCTGGGAAGCACCTGGTCATCCAAAAGAAATCAAACTTTGAGCCACATCCAGTTATTTTCCTCATTATTGATCTACGCATTGTGGTGTTACATACTAATCTATCAAAAATATCACTGCCGCGTGCTAGCAAACAGGTTCATCACAAGCGGATTAGTATTTTGCTTCCAAGGCGCGTGATGCATATATGTATGAATGTGCCCATAGTTCGGTAGAAACTTTTTATTATTGTAGACCAGTCATCTCTTCGCGATTACTGCGAGGAGACCTTTCCTCTTAAATACCACCTACACTCCACATGACCGAGTAACCTAAGTAGGTTATCGGGCTAGATAAGAAACAATTTTAAAGTCAAATATTTTTGACATTATAAAATAAGTTAGATAATAAGTCTTCCGCTTCAATTGCCACAAAAGTGCATATTTAAACCGGTCGCCACTGCTTGTCACAGCGGTATCTTATGTATGATCTTTCTTCAAACAATAACGCATTGGCAAATGTTTGATCATGTTCAACGAGTTTGCATCTCTGATCCACTGCTGTACACGCACAGCCGAGTTAGTCGATGAGCCATTTGCTGAATATATGTACGTATGGCGGGTTATTTATCCAATTTAAATGATAAAACCATTGGTGACACCGACTAAAAGAGGCCAACAACATGTGTGTGCGGCTTATCGAGTTTTTACCTTCGACAAATGAATAAAGCCGACGCCTTCGTGATGTCACCATATACACTCTATCGCATGTTTATCAGTTTTCAGACTCACGGGATCTTAATACAAACAAACAAAGGGTTGGGTTAGGTTAGGGTTAACCAAATAAAGTGAAATCGTTGAATCGTGTCGTTGCTCGACCATTAATCACCCAGTGAATAAATCGCAGTTTAGATGGCGCGAAGTTAACGAGTGGCGATCAAGAGTACTTGAATGATATGCGGAACGCCGCGTCAGACATAATAATAAGTAGTATATGACGTTCGAAAAGCAGGACGGAAGCACACAACCGGTTTCGCGGTTATTGCCGCTCATCAGGTATGCGTATCCGTGACCGGACATTCGAACGCCGATCTGACTTTGTGCTAAACCCAATTATTTGTGAATTCGAGGATAAATCCTCATTTGCAATTTGGAATTTAGCTTTCCGTGTGGGGACTAAGCTAAGTCCCACAAGTGGTGCATTGCAGCACCGGTAACTGATTGGAATATTTTCATCATTCCAATAACAGCACGATGGTTAATTTTTGATTTAAGCCAGATTTATATTAATAAGTAGTATATGACGTTTGAAAAGCAGGACAATACCACACGACTGGTTTCGCGGTTATTGCCGCTGCCGGTGCTGCAATGCACCACTTGTGGGACTTAGCATAGTCTCTACATGGAACCTAAATCTCAATTTGCAAATGAGGATTTATCCTCGAATTTGCAAATAATTCGGTTTAGCACAAAGTCAGATCGGCGTTCGAATGTCAGGTCACGGATACGCATACCTGGTGAGCGGCAATAACCGCGAAACCGGTTGTGTGCTTCCGTCCTGCTTTCCGAACGTCATATACTACTTATTAATATAAATCTGGCTTAAATCAAAAATTAACCGCGTCAGACAACTCAAAATCAGAAGCGTCGAAAATTCAAATGTTAACAAGTGCAAACCTGAAATAACTACGGTTTTAGAAGAATTACCTGAGTATGTTTCGAGTAAAAACATGTTCGAAAACCGTAAGAGATGGAAAACGTCTGCAGCTATTGCAAATTATCGAGGTTGGTCTAACAAGCATAGTGTGGTAACGGCTTCCATTGAACTGGTTGGCAAGAAAACGCCTGACAAATCAGTTCCAAGTGAAAACCGGCAGAGAGAGGCAAATGGCATGGTTCTTTTTACGAGATTTGCTTATCAACGTTAGGTGTGAGTTTTATTCTTCTACACATGCCTAATAAACACTTGACGTCTCACAATCGTGTCGTCAACAGTGACACATTATCCTTGAGGTGTGCATTGTAACTCATTAAATGTCTTGACAGAAAATGAGGAGAATGACGTGATTACCGATGATTCGAGTGTCCACTAGGTTTTCAAGGATTCAAGGATTTATGTTTAAAAAAGTTAATACTTTACAACACCACAGGATGACAGTGTGAAGGAAAATTTGAAAAATATAGTAATATAAAAGGAATAGAGAATATCAAATGTAAGGCTCACGAATGATATTCTTTTGCATATGTAAGTCCAATTTCGCTTTAAACACCACCAGGCAAGGAGAGTCCACCAAATAATGGGATAGGGAATTCCAAAGAAATATAGCACGTATGGCGATAAATGGCATCGACAATCCATACGGGAACTCGGGACGTAAAGGGATAATGTACGTCCATGTGTCACTTTCGCATCACACACATCAAGCAAGTGTTTTAGTGGGTGTCTGTTAGGAGGGCACCCTCCTAACGAATGAAACAAGCCCGAGTGCCAGATCGACAAAAGTTCGCAACGGAGGAAAAATTGTTGTTGGGTGAGTTATGTTGTACCTCGGCGACAAACCCCATGTTCATTAAAATTAAAATTGTCTGACTCGCCCAAGACAGCCAACATCTGTCGCTCACACTATGCACCTTCCCACGATTATGGTCTACCCTCACACGTTCGCTCTGTTGTTACCATATAAATACAAACCATGTCCACGGTCAAAACGCACTCAACTGAGCGCTTGGACCTTGGATTCCCGATCAACGTTCCATCCTAGTCTTGTTCTATTTTCCTGGCTGTTGACTTAAAAACAACGCATAAATTGATAGAACGAAACGACAGTCTGCTGCAATATCGACGTCTCATACATTATAACAACATCCTCCGTTAGACACAATTCTATAGGTCAGAATAATATCGCGTCGTATCCTCCTTTGGGTAAAGCCACATAGACCCAGACGTCGCGATCTCTTGGTGTACGGAACATTGTGAAGACCCATCACAAACTTTTTAGATCTGTGGTAGATTGTATCGAAGAGAACAAAATCTTTTCGCAGCCAAGGCGCCAAGATCTCTACCGCATACTCCATCGTAGGGCGAATGTATACGTTCATTATCCTTGTAACGCTACCAGCGAGAATCTTGCAGATATTCTTCGAAATATAATCAAAAATCTGTTGGCATGTCGATATATATTCTGGCAGTGAACCGTGCCTTTCAGGTTTCAACTAATCCACACTACAAGATCTTTTTCCAACGAGCTCCATATCATGTTTTCAGTTCCCAATCGATATGTCCAAGAAACATTCTTGCCAAGATGGAGCATCTTACTTTTCGGTATGTTGAATGTCATATCATTCATGGCCGCCCAATTTGACATGTTGTCCAAATCCCTTTACAGTTTCTAACAATCATCTGCAGAACTAATTTGCGTCCAAATTTTCATATCATCCGCGAACAGAACCATTTTGGATGATATGAGCGGGTTAAATCATTTATGTATATTAGCAAGAGGAGCGGGCCTAGCATGGACCTTTGTGGGACCTTGCTGGTGGTTTTGAACATTTTGGATAGCACTCTGTTTACTTTAACTCGGTCGTGGCGATCTGACATGTAGTCGCACAACCATGAAAGAAGTAGTTCACATATTCCTGGACGTATCAGTTTTGAAGAAGCAAATGGCGATTGACTGTGTCAAAAGCCTTAGAAATGTCTTAGTAACAAGAACTTCTATCCAACTCCTTCGTCCAGTCGTCTAACACTAATAAAAGATTTGTTAGACAAGGGCGATGAGATCGAAATCCATGCTGCGCTGGCGAAAACAAATTATGCAATTCAAAGTGTGCAACCATTCTTTCCGAGACTATACGTTCCATGACCTTACCAATAACAGGTAATAGTGTGACGGGACGGTAATTTGCAGTGTCAGATCGGCAGCCTCTTTGAAGATAGGTGTAATCACGCCGGATTTCCCATCTTTCGGTACCACTCCCTTAAGCATCGAATGGTTAAACATGATGAAAAGCGGTTCACAAAGCTGGCGATGGTAGAACTTCAGCACATCCGGCTTGATGCCATCCGCACCTGGAAATTTTTTTACACTTAGTTTGAGAAATTGACTTGCGATAATGTCTGGATTTATCAAAATGTCGCCCAATGTCTGGATTCCTGAGTCGGCTGAATACTCACAACGTTCCACTAAAACGTTTGGCACGAACACTTTAGAGTAATAAATTGCGAGAGTATTCGCGTTTTGCAACTCGGTCTCTGTGAGTTTTTCACCATTCCGGACGGCAAAAATACCTGGTTTGACTTTTGCTTTCGCGTTCATGATTTTGTATAGTAACTTAGGGTTGCGTTCCAGTTTTAACAGCAGCATCAATTGGTGCGCTTCCTTATCCTCTCGAATAAGTGAAGTCACTTTGTTGTGTAACATACGGAAATGTTGCAAAGAAGTTGAAGTATTGTTGGCTTTATGCTGCACCCACGCTGCTCGCTTCAGTGCAACAAAGCGAAGTTCATGTACGCATCTTTTCTGAACGATCTGCGAGTTCTCGTCTATCTTCAGTTTCAGAAAGCCCATAAGTTCGTTCCATTGCGAGTCAGGGCTTATGTTGTCCGTCTGAAAATGCGGAATCTGCACGAGCGATTTACTTAGGGCTAATTTATCTACCCGGCGAACCACACCATTCCAAGCACGAGATTGATGTGTACTGAAAACATAGTCGAACACAAGCACTAAATGGTCGCCAAGACCCAGCGGAGCCTGGAATGGACGGTGTAGCGTAATATTCGCTAGGTCCGGAAGCGCTATTCCACCTCGATTGCCCCTACAATATAACGAGTGGCTTTACGGATCACAATAAACAGCATCTTTAAATTTCGTCTGTTTGAAGCAGCTCTACGTCTGCATAATCAAATCTGGAAACATGCATTAAATGCCAAATTCTTTGCATACTCACTTTTGATTTGTAACTAATTTATACCGTTGATCACATAACCTTTTAATTATCACTATTTGCTCGGAAGAGCTTCATTTATACATTGCATTTTCGGGTATCTTTCCACTGTTCAATACATCCATACAATAATACAGTTCTCACAGCTAAAGATCCGGGCAGCGAAACAAAGTATGACCTCGAGTGGTTTTCAGCAGATTTAAATTTGCGTACTTACGCTACAATCTCATTCTACAACACTCCACTTTGCCACTAACAGATGGGAGGATTAAATGCATTTGACTTTGTGTACGGAAACTCCCCTGGTCATACCACGAATGTTGGAACTTAGAATGATGTGCATGTTCATGCGCTTCAATGATTTTCTGTAAATAACCTCGGTTGAAACCAATTTGACCGGTACACAAAGCACATGCATACATTGATCACGAAAATCTCTCTGTGCCACGCACACCCATCATCTGATTTATTAGAATGTGAACTATTCTGCTAGCAAATGATTGTCGACGATTGACAAGCAAGACCACCTACCTGTCAAGCAAATACAATGTGTCTAATTCGAGAGTTTTACGAAGATTGTTATAACGTGAGACATTCTAGTTCTTACCGATGCTATACTTTGGTGTCAATGTAATGAAATCGAGACAGCCGAAGTTTAGATAGTCGATTCACGTAGTGGAACTTTGTTAATTGGTTTCCGTAGTACTTTGATTGCCATATAATACCATTCTCGGTTTCTGAACAATATACAAGCTTCGACAGAATGTAATGAAACTAGACAATGGAATAATGAAGATTCTAATATAAAGCTTGGTTAATTGAACTTGCATCAAACGTACCTGAGACATTCGCATTTTAATTAGCTGTTTTATTTGTGAAAAGAATTACGGACATTCAACTTGATTTTGTTGGCTTCGTTATTAAAGCTACTTATTATTTGCGTTCGTTATAAAGCGAATTCAAGTTAATCTTCTTTCGTATAGACAAAAAAATAAAAAGTGTACAATCACATTGGTTAGCGAGATTCGCGTTGTGAATAATGAGGTACATGCTGAGTAAGGATGAAGCGAAATGACCAAAATTTCATTTATAAGCTGTTGAAGGTTTTCGGCAGCGTTAGACAGAAAGGAAGATTCTTTAAAACCTACTTAGGTTACTCGGTCATGTGGAGTGTAGGTGGTATTCAAGAGGAAAGGTCTCCTCGCAGTAATCGCGAAGAGATGACAGGTGTACAATAATAAAAAAGTTTCTACCGTACTATGGGCACATTCATGCATATATGCATCACGCACCTCGGAAGAAAAATACTAATCCGCTTGTGATGAACCTGTTTGATAGCACGCAGCAGTGATAATTTTGATAGATTAGTATGTAAGACCACAATGCGTAGATCAATGATACGGAAAATAACTGGATGCTGCTCAAACTTTAAATACTTTTAGATGACTAGGTGCTTTCCAGGGTGTGGAGTGCAGTCTACATCAACTTTGATTGAAGTACACTAATTATGAGTGACGCCACCGTCAAGGTATATAAGCATCAACGTGTTCACATTTTTTCAATACCCAATCATCTTATATTTTGATAACACAATATCCTGAAACCGCAGTGAATTTGTGCATTGAATGTTGCTGGTTCTTCGTCTCAATCCGATTCTCAATTGCTAGAAAATGAAAAATGTTATTTACGAACATGTATTAATTTGCAAAGGCCATTTCCCGTTTGTAAGTTTTGAAGGTGTACATACAAAGCTTTTTTATGAATAGGATTTTACCGATACACGTATAGACAGCAGTGAACTAAGCAAAAGTGATTACGTTTCAAAGTATTATGGTGCTCACATCCCCATCCCTAACACACCACTACCGGTTTCAGGCTGTTTGCCGTCATCAGGTGGAGACAGTAAGATCATGTTAAGTGAGCCTTGAAACCGTGAAAAAGCGGTGACAAAAGTTAAACGTGTATGTCACTGTTATATAAGGTTCTTACAAAGAACCACGATGTTCAAATACAGAATCAGGAAGTGATTCCTTGCCAAGAGCTCGATGCACATATAAAATACGAAAGTATTATGGTGCTCACATCCCCATCCCTTACACACCACTACCGGTTTCAGGCTGTTTGCCGTCATCAGGTGGAGACAGTAAGATCAGGTTGAGTGAGCCTTGAAACAGTGGAAAAGCCGTAAACAAAGTTGAACTTGTATGCCACTGTTATATAATTAC